>CM046061.1:4522173-4633910 GCA_025215515.1 Schistosoma japonicum
GAAAGTAAAACTTTAGTGTCCAATTCGCTATAACACCTGCAAAACGTGACATGAACAAAGTCATTACGCCTCAAGCAATGACTAACACGCAAGTAGAAGTATCAAAGAACTCCGTAACGCCGGAAACTACGCGTTCTGGTAGAAAAGTACGATTTCCAGAACACCTAAACGAATACTGTCTACCAATTTCCTCCCACTACCTACGTACAAATAACAATTTTTTGTTGTCTTAAAACAAAATAATAACAAAAAAATCAAAATCGATAAACCTATTATTATTTTTTTTAAAAATTTACTGCGTGCATTTCATAAATTTTCGTGTCGAAAAAAAGCGTTTCATTATTTGCTGTCGGTGTTCAACACGTTTTTATAGACGTATTGAGTTAACAATTATTTTTTTTTGTACACAAAATGCACAGATCTAAATTTCATTTTTTCTTTTCGACTTCCAGGCCGTCTGAAAACATACAGAAAGACGGGGAAGGAACAAGGATTTTTTATGTACAAATATTTTATGCAGCGACACCATAGTGTAAGGATCGACGTCCAGAAGCTGCACAACATCGCAAGCCATCGAAGGAACGTTTACCAATGTCTGACGCATTGGGTTTTATCCTTTGGCTGGCACGTCTTAGGGTCCTCACGAACCCATTATGGGGGGAGTGAGCTGTAGCGGTAAATAATCCCCAAAATGAATAGTTTCATAGGCTCTCGACATTGATGCTGACCATGTTTGTTTTAGCAGACACTACTAGTTGAAGGCGCGCGGTCACGCATCTTCACCAGATCACGACTCGAACCACCGTTCGTAGCATCTCTCTCTAGTTTGCCAGCCTAGACGTTGCTATCCCATTGAAGCTCTGTTTACGATAAAGTACAAATTCGCTTCCATCCTATAGTTCCTTTTGATTTCTTCTCATTCCTGAGAGTGGGTCCATTCGATAGAAGTGGCTTTGGTTATACGACAAGCGTAACTTGGTCATATATCCGGGTACACTTCAATACCTTAAATAATACTTATATGTTAAAAAACAATCAATCGAGTTTAAGGACAGCATATTTTACATAATCGTGAAACAAACAAATCGGAACAAACGTTCAGCATCCTGCTTTAAAATTATTTAAGGTACACGTTTGTAAAATATGATTTAAGCTATTCCAGTATTTGATAGAATACGTTAACTATGCAAACAATGGATCAACTCTTTCCTAGGATCTGATCAGCCTTCTTGATATCACAACCACTAGTATTTTTGTTGGCAATGTAAACCCATGTCTCGGTGGCAAGTGTGTTCGACTCTTAATAAATGTCACAGGTTTCATTCTTGTTCCACTCACTTCGGTTTAGGCAACCGAGTACCAACACCATGTCACCAACATGCAAAATCCACCTGAAAATTAAGTACATGAATTTATGTTTGGCTAAAGAGTTAAATCATTACACTCCAAATACTATAAAGTACATATTATATATCAACAAAAATTACTTTTCGAAGAATAAAGTAAGAATTACTCAGAATCGTTCTTATGTATTATAAATTAAGAAATATTTTGCCATGTATTTTAGTAAAATATATAATGGAAGTTCGACGTAAATTATCATATTGATTAAAATGGAACGATACTAAGCATCAGATATCGTTATAGAAGCTTTATACAGGACTGCCACTCATTCTGTGTCACGTGTTTAGATACTGACCACGCTCTTATAAGGGCAGAATAAATAGTAAAAACACTTGAAAGAGCTCAGAATCGGTCACAGTGGTGAAAGTGTATTCACTCTTCGAGTTCATCTAAATCTTAAATTATGTAATCAAATTCTGCACATCATGACTTCACACACCTCTTTTGTAATATGTTAATATGCTACATCTGTTATTTCGTAGTGATAAAGAGGTGAGGATAATTAAAACTATGGGCGATTTAAAACGGTTCAACGTTGTTGTTGATGATGATGATGATAATGTTAATTATGTTGAGTATGTTGATGATGATGATAATCAGGATGATAATGAAGATATTGCTAATTAAAATGATTAAAAAAAGATATTCTAAGAATATAAGCATGATGATGGAAACAATGATGAAAATGATGTTAATTGCGATGATGATAATTATTATAATCATAGTGTAGATGGCGAAAAGATGTTGATGATTAAAATGATAATGATGAAGATAATAATGTTAATGATGAAGCTGATGATGATAATGATGTTACTGATGATGATTTGAATGATACTGCTGTTGTTGATGGTGCTGGTGTTGAAGCTGATGATGGTGAAAATGATAATAAGAATAATGATGATGATGATGACGATGATGATGATGATATTAAAAATGAAATTAATACTGATAGTTATATTAAGAATAATAATGATAATAATAATAATAATGATGATTATGATAGAGAAGATAAAGTTGAAGGTAATGATGCTGATGATTGTGATAACGATGAAAACGATGATAATGATAATGATAATACTAATACTAATAATAATAGATATTGCTAATGAAGATGATAATGATATTTATAATGATGATGATAATGATGATTATAAACGATAATGATCACGTAGTTGATAGTGATAAAGATGATAATGATGATAACGATAAAGATAATGACGATTATATTAATAAAGTTGATGATGATAATAATTATTATAATTATTATGATAATAATGAACACCGTGATGCTGCTGCTGCTGGTGATGATGATGATGACGATAATGTTATTGATGATGATTTTAATGATATTGATGATGTTGATGGTACTAGTGTTGAAGTTGATGATGATGATAATGATAATGTGGATGATGAATCAAATGATATTTTACATAGCATAAAAATCTGCGTTATGTACTTTATATTTTTCTATACAAATTTGACCTATTTTATGACTTCTGACTTGGAAATTTAAAAAGTGAATATAGTTATAAAACCACCTGTATCCTTTAAAATTCACTACCGGTCCTAATCACAGATGAGGAAGGAGGGTAAGTAATAGATTTAACTATCGTATCTTGTAATACAGCAACTCTGCCAAAAAAGTCAAAATCAGAAAAAATTATTTAAATTTCATTCTGGGATTTGTATGGCCTTCACTTCAATGAATTATGACGCCTCTTGATAAAAGACGGATTTCTTTGAAAGTCATGAACCGATGCTTTTCTGACAGCCAGAGCAACAACTGATATAAGTGACCGACCTCAAACAGCTGTCCTTCGGGCATTGCGGTTACACTCTTGGGTCATAAGTAGCTTCCAAAATCCACTTTTTTACAGGTACCTCAAGTAAGAACCCTTTTTCGTTGTGGGTGACCGGGAAGTGATAATCGCCCTCATACCTCTAACAGCACTCGAAATAAGAATAATAATGATGATGAATATAGTTATACTGGCAATAGTATAAAAAGAACAAAGAAAAGAATGAGTGTTTAGCTTAGTGTAGTGGTTAAGACTTCTGGCTTTTATCGAGACAGTCCACGTCCGACTCTCAGAGTGAGAGCGTCTTTTAGCAATCGCTTTGCAGTTAAAGCGAATGACTTAGCCAATAACTAGCAGGTTCCAGCTTAGGTCTATCTGTTTTAGTCTGGACAACCTCGGTAATATTCGTCCTCATTCAAAGCCATTTACTTGAACTTTACTCAATTATCTTGGCGCATTAATACAATTTAATTATTACATGCTTTAATTATGATCAAGTATAAGAAGCCTACATCTTTATATATCAAGGTAAAGATGAACATGAGCTCATGGGTTGCAAGTTTTAGCATTCAGATCTTGAACTCAGTGACGCTTGTACACTCGGTAAATTAGTACTGACATAAACACAGTTAAGTTAACTTTAAAAAGATTCAAGAATAGACATCCTACGAGGAAAAACCTGATTCCTTACAAAAACATTTATATGAAAACATGAATATCGAAACACCACATAAAAATATGACTAGTGATACGACAAGTTAAACTTTCAGAAAATTAATACGCGGCGTTTCTAAACATTTCTACCAGATAATTAAGAGAACTAACTCTAAGGATATAGGACTAACTCGAAAAGAAACTTTAATAATGTAAAAACAAGAAACATTATCTAACCTACCAATAACAACCCAGTTTTCCATGACTTAAAAGCATAATTTTAAGATGAGTGTCTACTCTAACAAGTTCGGATGATGTCACTTTTGTGTTGTATGGTTTTATTTAGTCTAAATAAACTGATGTCAATAGAACAAAATTTGACACCAGTTATCGCAGCAGACACTTGGGTCCTTTGTAAAATGAGAGTACTAAAACATGAAACTCACTTAGCTTTTATATTCCATAAACTACTGCTCAGATGTATAACGTCCGCGCACTAAATATTAACTATTAATACGAATCATATCTACCAAGCATTCTCATTTTATAAAAGTGAAAGTAACTCCATGTGCCTGAATAAACCCAAACCTTTGCACTGTTAGAATACATGGAATAAATCTACTTATGTGCTGACTGACTTAAAGACCTTACATTTTGTAAGAGTTTCTCAGTGTTATGTATGCAATAAATTTTTGTGTTAATACGTTACTAATACATACTGTACTAGCATTGTTTAAATGTATCATTGCCATTATTGTACACTTCACACTTCGCCCTTGGTGCCTGGTACTTTCTGCTGTCCGAGTATTTATTCTCATTCTGCTGTTTGTAAGACGTTTATTGACTCGTTTAATATGTATTGTGACTGGCAAGTGGAATCCAGGACGCGCGTTTCTTCCTATTTGGGACTCATCGGCTGGATGTACCTGCATCCCAATGTTGATGTTCACAGTGGGACTCGGTAGTGTTCCGCGGCGGTTACACTAAGAAATTCTGAAATAACAATGACCAAAACTCTGTAACGAATGCATAAGAAGCGATTACAATTACTTTGGAGTAATGTAAACTGTAAACAATAATAAAATAAATTTAACTGATGCCCATTGAGTGGAAATTATTTTCTTCAAGTAAGTTAAACACCACTATGTCATAATTAGCCACAGGAATTCAAGGATAAATCAAAACCATTACCACTTTTGCTACCCTATTTTTGATCAGCTAAAATGTGAGCGGGAATTTCGTAACCCTGACCTTTCAACATCTGTACGACAAGTTACTTTGAACCAATTTATTTATTTGTGCTCGCATCTGGAGTGTCGGTAGCGGTTCCTGGTCTTCGGTTATCTACTGAAGTTGACTGGTTAAAAGTCAACTCATAACCTGGCAGTTTCAGCTGTATTTTGTTATTATTACTCCCTTTCCTCCTCCTCTTCCTAGTTCATCCCTTTTCCTTATCCTCTTACTTTTTGTCTTGTTGTTTTTTTCTGTAAAGACTCTTGTAATGCACTAGTATTTGTTCCTGCGTTCCTTGGTAGTCTGGTTCATGAGTAAGGCCTGAAAGAATGCCATAGAATAAATAAAGGTTGAAAGTGTCAAGTTTCATAGCTTAAAATTGATACAAAGCTCTTTTTTATCTTTTCCAAGGGGCACTAGGTACACCACAGTATAACATATAGTCACCTGGCTTCTTTTCGATCGAGCAATGGTGGAAGCGGCGGTTATCTCCTCTAGCAGCGCATTCTAAGTAGAGCACACTTCTAATGTCAAGAAATTTACCCTTACCTGTGTTCGTGCTTTCTGTTGAGCAATAACTCAGGTATACTGATATATGTGGCAGCCAGTGTGTTTTTATTTGAATGTCCAGACGTACTTAAAATTCTGTGTACGGGGATTAGGTTGCAGTATTAGTGCTTGTATGTTTTATTTTTATATGATAGTGAAAAATATCAAATTAGTTTCTTCCTGTGTATCAGCATTAAATTGTTGTCTAAACACTAGACATTGTCAAGTTGTTGCATTTGTACAATCACTGAACACCTTGACTTCACTTGAAATAATTTTTAACTCTCGATCTCACGTTCGATAATTGTTAGATCAATAAATACTCCGTCTACTCATCGTTTTGACTTTAAATATATAGATTGATTATGCCTGTGTTGTGTCTATGATGGTCAATGGAATATCGGAGTATATAGTTACTGGAGTAAAGTACTCGAATCACAGCCTTTTTCCAGTAGCCACACTAAGAAACTCTTGCTTGCTCTCCTACAGAATGGTGACCCAACATAAACATGTATTTGACTGTATACACAGACTACCGGTTTTTGATATTTTTTTACCGCAAAATATATCACATCATTAGGAAGTTATATATTGACTAACGCTGGAGCATATGCAGTCATATCCTCTACTACATCATATTTAGTTCTATTTGTTTATTATTCTCTGACTACAACAATATTAATTTTAATGGACCTAATTATATATATATATATTTAAATAAAACGTTTCACGTGGATATATATTTCATCCCTTCAACCTGCAATCCTGATAAAGTAAGTCTGTTCCGATTATTATTTTAAGAACCAAGTGTCACATTAATTCACTATTGTTTGTCTTTCTTATCAGTTATTTTTGTAACAGTATCGTCATAACTCTCATTGTTTACGACCTATATGCATTAATGTGCCTTCTAACAACAACATTTCGTGTTATTTTGGCAACCGAATTGTTTCTAATATAAACCTTCCGGTTCCTTCTTTTAGGTCTACTGACCTAGTGTTATGATTTGAACGCTTATAAAATTACTTTGAGGCAAATATATTGTCGCCAAAACGAACTTTTGATTATGCTAGTACTAGTCTTTCATAAGAGGTGCGTGAAAATATACTGTAACCTCCCGATGACGCTCCTTACGATCACTTGAAACAAGCAGTAGTTAAAGAAATGTCATTGTCAGATTACCAAACTATAGAAGACTTGTTTAGCAACGTGCAACGACGTGAGTGGACTACGAAGCTTTCCATGGTTTTGATAGGAATACAAGCCACCATAAAGCAGGATATCAGGTGTTGTGCATCAAGGAATTCTTCATTTTAAATGAAAAAACCAAACGTGCTATGTCTTTGACAACACATGAGAGACATGATAGCATCTTTATCCAGTGGATAACAACTGCAAGTATATATACCAAACAATTGTGTAACGCTACACGTGTATTTGTCAGAAGAGATGGAGTACAATAGCCTCTACAATCAGCTTATGAAAGCTTATATCAGGTTTTGAAGATGAATGATGAAATTTCATGATCGATAGACATGGAAAAACAGATACCACTAGCAATGATAACGTAAAAACCAACATTTCTTGACAATAATAACACTGTAGCCGCACGTGATGCATCAACCTTGCACTCTGATACGGCATTTAAACCTATAATCCCACAGCATTCGGAAGTGCCACAGGAGCATTCTTCGGCAACAAAAGTCACAAGTTCTGGCAGACATGTACGCTGGCCTTAACACCTTGTTGATACTACCATTTGTTAAGTCACTTTTTCTTTTATTCTATGACATATTACGTATGTAACGTTTTATTTTATACTAACCTATGCTGGTGTTATATTTATGAAGTATACGTATTTGCATATATGCCTTAATATTAAACAAATATATCTTGGAATACATCAATTTTTATTCACGTAGTTATTTTGTTCCTTACTCCTTATTTTCATCTCCGTGTACATGGTTCCTCATATTTAGACCAAATCAAGCATGTTATATAAGAAAAAAAGCTGTATACGGTTATGTACGTATGTCTTTTAGCTTATTTGTAAACCAGTACTTGTAGTTTACTATTGCCAATTAGCAAAGTGTAGGTATTGTTTATATTTCATTATTATTATTACTATTATTAATATTGTTTTTCATACGCTTATCCTGTATCTGTTATCATATTTCATTAACAACTAACAATTTATATTACATCTTTCACACGCACGTTCATTATAACCACAGTAATTTCTCATAATGTATATATCAGTACTGTCGTAGCGGTTATTTGATTTTGCTTTTATAATTCACTCTTCTTTAAGTGACATCGAATATGAATATCATTAATAATTTTGTATATATTCGTCAAGTATATCCGATCTCACGTTAAGCATATATACTAACATATGAATGAACAACATAGCTGATATGTTCAGAGATAATTACGGCTTCTACAAGTTCAGGCACATGATTTGAAATAGAACACATGAAACACCCAGTGATTAG
Organism: Schistosoma japonicum; assembly: GCA_025215515.1. Classification (NCBI taxonomy): domain Eukaryota; kingdom Metazoa; phylum Platyhelminthes; class Trematoda; order Strigeidida; family Schistosomatidae; genus Schistosoma; species Schistosoma japonicum. The sequence goes on from CM046061.1 coordinate 4,530,308, forward strand.
AATGTACAGGCTAACCTCACGTAAAAACGTATAACACTGTATTTATACAAGGTTAGAATTAAGCCAACAGTAATCGTATTTGCAAGCCATGCTAAATTAGGATAATACGTCATTTGTACGAGGAGCATACGAGTGATCGCCAATATGACTTTCACTCATAAATATACATAGGTAAACGTTGTGATTAACAATATTCAAAGCAGTAAGACTGAACATCTCTGAGTTATCACTCTACGTAAATGCTTAAAATGCAGTCAAAGAAGTTGTAAGTATGAATACAACTTGGCTCTTTACAACCTAACTGTTTCCTTATAGTCATAATATAGCCTGTTTAACATTTTCACAAGATTGTCTAGCTTTCATCAGGATTTCTTGATAACAATCGCACACACGCTTGACGACCTAACATCTAAAAGCTAGTCCACACTACATAAAATACTGCGCCACTGAACTGCAATAAAACACATTTTTCTAAAACGAAGTGCTTATTACGTATGAATAAAATATTTACAAGTGTTAAAAATAAAAGTTTCTAGGAGACCGGACTTTTGAAATGTGCCTTGGATCGTCTGATTCATCAACATTTTACCTCCGAAAGACCTCCCATGTCGTTTCTTTAGAAGACTTCGAAGTACTTAAATTTAAAAGCTTGGGATATCTAACTACATATGTTCAGTCTAGCATTGTCCATAAAATTATGGTGAGACGTATAGAGGCTTCTGATGATGGATTGTCCTATTTTTAGATTTATTTTCGGAGAATAAAGTTCAATTGATTGAGGATGGAATAGGAAATGCTATCACTTCACGGGTTTCAGTGTTTCGTAAAAATGGATCACCGTTTTCACCAGGTAGAAATGTAAGTAAATGAAACATGTAGAGATGAAAGAAATGAAAAGTCAGTACGAAAATTTAGCCTGAGTCCACAAAAGTAAATGGAGTTTGTTATTAAGTAATAGAATAGTTATTTGGTAAGATAATCTGGTATCTTGATCTTGGATTAATACACACTAAGTTTGGCGATGGTCTAGAAGACTAATCGTCCATCACAGGATTTGTTGCTAATTCAGGTAAACAATATGCTTAGTAACATCGGACAGTTTATAAATTGGCATCAGCTGTCATTATAATACATATATTTAATTGTAACTGTCTGCTTTGGTGCACTAGAATAGATTACCCCACAGCTTCCTGCTAATAAGAGAAAGAACTAATTATTTTTCATGTATTCATTCCTATTTTCGATATTTTGTATTGATTGTAAAGCAGGCAGTAACCGGTACTGCCCATCATTACTCCACTCTGACCTTGCTAATTGTGATTGGTTGTAGTGTCATTTTAGTGTGCTATTTACTCTAATTGCTACAAGGTCGTTTTTGTAACTATATATACAGAGTTGGGATAATATAGAATTGAATCTTTCTAGTGCTGCATTCGTGTTTTCTTGATTTTTGCTTTGGGTGAATAATCAGTTGTCGAGTTGTTGGTCACGGTTGCGATTATCAGTTGGCGTAGATAAATTAGCAGACTAGAGTTGCAATTAGTTTTTCGCGTATAACGTAGGCGTTTTTTCGTTATATTACTATTACAAACATTTGAAACCTAGCTGTTGCCTACAGTGACCTCTATATTAGCTTTGAATGAGAGGTGAAGGACGCATTAGGAACTCACATTATCACGTTATCTGTTATCGATTCAACCGTAAATAGCTGATAATTTTACTTTGATGAATGATCACTGTAGATCAATTGATATAAAAATCAATACATTCATATAATGGTTCTTCGCTTGTTTCATTTCACTTCTTGATCAACGACATGATCTTCTCACAAGTCTAGTCTTTCGTAAAAGCTGTAAGAATATCACATTCAAAAGTTCTGCTAATTCAGTATCGACTATTGTGATATTAGACCGACTATTTAGTGAAGCATATATATCTTTAGGCGTAACTAGGTCAAAAACTTTGTAGAAGCCCTCTAAGTGCACCTCTTCTTCTGAATCTCTTGCTAGGTATTAGATAGCTGGATCATGGACTGCTGGATGGACGTCACTGCAGTGACAAAAGATTTCAAGATGTTTGCTACTAACGTATACATTGAATCTTGTCCTATGTACCACGTGAAAACCAGTTAATAATAATAATTTATTGCCTGATATCAGAAGCAAGCCATTTTACACGCAAGATCAACAAATGCATATCAAATCATGACAGGGTTGAATGGTTACAAGGCAAATTTTACTGCGATAAATAAGCATCCAACATTGAAGTGTATAGTAAGACGTTTGATTGTGTGGATAATGACCAGATATGGAAAGGTTTATGCACATTAAGATAAAGTTATTAAGGGCTACGGAATTTCGAACTGCGAACTGTGAGGATCAATAAAATCATGTGCACTGAGTGCGACATTTCTGTGAAAGGACATAATAGTCGATAAAGTACGATTGTTTAAAGACTAGTAAGCATTGGTTAACAGATATAGGTTTTACAAAATCGACCTTGTTCAGAGACTTGGGAGAGTGGGATAAGCCTTCTACACGGCTCCTTGTAAAAGTATGGGCTTCTATTAAGCCCAGTTGCCCTATATATATATATATATATATATATATATATATATATTGGAATACTAAAAAATTAGGTGGAAGAAAAAAAGAAGGGTAGCAGAAGAAAGCAGATTGGATATATAACTGAGTAAGAATTACGATGGATTAACCATTATATTTCAATTATTTCAAAACTCAAGCAGCACATTTTTTTTCTTTTACTAGGATCTATGTCATTGTTTAAGACTATTGGACAAACAACAAGTGTAGCATTCGGGGGTGGATGTTGGTTTTCAACAGAAATTGTATTTTATATTAGATACTTATCCGGATTATAAGGTGATGTATTGTGTTTGTTAAAGATAGAAATGATAGATGACCCGTCTATATAAAAGACAAAACGATATGTAGTAACTAGGGAGTAACCGATATTCAGATTAAAAAGAAAGCTGGCATGCTAAAGTGTCGAAATATGAAGGGTATTTCCTGTCTTTTGCTTAGAATAGTAAGGAAAGAAAAGCATCGTAAGTTGTTAATAACATACAGGCTAGTGATATTAGCTCTGAACTCCTACGCTATATGTTCGTGACTCATCATGTCTGGATTTCCAGATAGTTCAGAAAAAGGTTTCTGAGTCCCATCGGTATCAAGAAATAAGTTTATCAATAGTTTAAATTTTAGTAAATTATCACGGAAGCGAATAGGACGTGGTAACCTATTTCATAGTAGACTGTGCAGTGTTATAAGAAAGTTAATTTGTGATTGGTGTTTACATTTTTTGATATAAAGTGTTCGAGCCAGATTCGTTAGCTTATATTGGGGGGCCATCCTTTGAAAGGGATAAGAGGTTGAGAAAGTGAGACAGCAAATTATTTTACGGACAAACTTAATGTTGGTTTTTAGGTGGCGTCTGTATAGGGGGTTTAATATAACGCAACCTACATCTTTCTGTATAAGTTATGTTACAGTTATACTCCAGTAATCGTTGGGTTAAAGTTCTCTGGAGACTTTTAATTCACATGGAGTCTGTGTAATTCACACTAGAGAAGTCAAGCGAGTAGTATTCTAAGGTTGGGCGAACACACATCGTATGTTGCAGGTTTGGCTTTCATGCTGTAAATATTTCGAAGAATAAAGCATGTTCGTTGTCTTGATTTGAATATGATTGACGGCACATACTCAGTTAACTTAAAACTCTTGTTGTAGTATACATCTAAGTCACATATAGAGCTCAGCGTTTCAATTTTATACTCGCTCAAATAGGGTTCTTGTTGAAAATCTTACACTTACTGTGGTTGAATGGTAGTTGTCATTTCTGGATTTAGATCGATAGGTTAACTAGGTCTTTTGAGATGTCACACATGCCTTCATTAGTTACATTAGGCTTAAAGCTGCAAACTATCATCAGAGTCATGACAACTTAGCTAATAGAATTCTTAAGCAACGTTTTGAAAAACCATCATTGATAGTCAATAAGATGTTTGAAACCTGCTAAGAAGAGAAGAAACTATTTAGTTTTCATGTGATTTTGCAATTTTTTATTTAATTGTAAAGTGAGCGGTAACCGGTACTGCTCTTCATTTCCTCCGCTGGACCTTGTTAATTGTGATTGGTTGCAATATCATTTTAGTATGCTAATTACTCTGTTTTTCCCAAGGTCGCTTTTGTAACTATATATACAGAGTTGAATTACAATAGAATCGAATCTTCCTAGTGCTGCGTTGGTGTCTTCTTGATTTTGTCTTGGGGTGAGTAATCAGTATTGAGTCGTTGGTCACGGCTGTGAGTATCAGTTGGCGCAGATAAGTTTCCGATTAGAATTGCGGTTAGTTCGTGCATAGCAGTAGGCGTTATAATTCCGACATAACAAAACCGTAGAGGGTAACGGTCACCAGATACAAGATGACTCAAAAGAAATTGTTGCTCATCTAGAGAACTTGCTGGTGTATAAGAGTACTTTGATTTCTTGAAATGTCCCACGAGTTAGATTCAATGTCAGTAATTGAAACAACAGCTCAACATTCGTCAACCAGATTACAAACGAGATGGATAAAACTGAATTCGCACATTGAAAATAATGGAATTGAATCACGATTTCATGACATATTAGAGTTAATTGAAAAGTACGCTAATCGGTTATCAGGCAGATTTGCTGGTATGATGCAACCGACAGATTACGACATAATTCTAGTTCATACAAGGACATTTTTAGCAAGGAATCAGGAACCTGGTGCAGTAAGAACCAAGTGTTTATTTTGAGAAGACTGATATTGCCTAGAAGGGTGTAAAAGATTTTTGGATTTGAGTCTTTGAGATAAATTTTATTCTCGTGAAGAATGCAGGATTAAATTGTAATTGTTTTAAAGCTGAACATCTTAATAAAAATCACCTTATAATATTTTCTCATGGATCAGGTATCATCAGTTGATGCCACTCACTGCGGCTATAGCCTCTTGACAAAAAATAAAATAAACTGCGTAGATCTGAGTTGTGAGTGGGGAGAGTATATTTTAGTATTGTACTTATGAGAGTTCACGTCCCTTTGATTTCAGAGGATATTTATGCATTTATGCTTGCATCTGGTCATCAGTATATGTGTGTAAAGTCACAGTGTTACACATAAGATTAAGCACGCTATGGATATTTGCCTATCGGAACTTAAGTAACATCATTTTAACATCGCCAGGTTATGTAGGTTGAGTTATACTCAGTTTTCTGGTGAACTCACACATTAGCATTTTCTACAAATCATTACGCAAGATGTATGATGTTTCATTAGGAACCAGTTAAATCCAATGTCGTTGGGGTGAGCTGATATAAACCTGGCAGTTTCTTTGTTCGTTTAATTTTAATGTTGCTAGTTTGTCTCTAGACATTTGGCGTTGTCCTGTGGTAGTTATACAGCCGCCTGATTACACTAGCTACAACGACGTTAGCAGAAAAATTAACACAGAAGGATTACCTTTCGGAGGGCGACTCTGTGTTACAGTGTCCAGTATTTTAGCGAAATTCAAGAAAATAATATGCATAGATGTATTTCGTTCCAATATGCAGGCAAAGTATCTCTTCCCATTAGCGTGTTAGTGGAGCAGAACGTGACCATCCGAAATCCACTTTTGCGTCGTCGAACAGGTAAAGCTGTTTGATGTTTCCTTTTCTGTAGTGGCGTTAGTTTGCATTTATAGTACTTTTTATAATTTCGAAGGCAAGGCTACTCACTTGCATAAACTTGGATTCATTCAAATGTAGGTGAAAGAACAACATGCTTTTATTCATTTAAGAGTTGTTTGATGAGTAATGAATACCGAAAAATGTCGGCAGCGAAATGGCAGGTAGCTGGGGTACAAGGAGAAGTGATTCCATATCGCGTATCTGTGGATGGTGTTTGAGCCATATTAAATCCACAATCACAAATCAACTCTGTACCAAGTAATCCGACAGCTTGTAGATTAGTAATAATAACATCCTCATAGAAAATTCCAATCAACCAATCCAATGTTAATATTTTCAGATAGACAAACCGCATGACTTTGTGGAATTACCTTGATTCGCATTGGCTCTCTCAAGTTCGCCGACAAAGTTTAGTTTCACCCCCAGTCTTAAATAGATACCTTTCGTATGACGATTATCGTTTTACCTAAGTGTTTTTCCTGTGGAATTACGTATGTATGAAGTAGCATGTACGTGGAATGGCTCTATGCAATTGGTACTTCCATGATGATATTCACCATATTTATTTTTCTTACAGGTTGTCGTGGAACAGGGGATACTTGTAAATATAGCTACGAATACGAATGTTGACAGTATACGGCTGTTTATGTGAACCATGTACATCGCAATTTAACGGTTTGTCAATATATATTATACAGATAATATTGTGCGTTTTTATTTGCATTTAGTGACATGTTAACGTACTTTCCTGAAGTAAGCGTTTACAGTAGTTGATGAAAATAAGGTGTTTGTACGAAAAGTAGACTATATGACGACAGTGAACGATGAGCGGGCTAAGCTGTGCGAATGCGGGCTGTAATGAGAAAGTAGACTACATGGTGTAAAAAAAACAACATCACTGGTGCTGTAAACAATGAGGTGAAAATTTATGTCTATACGGGCGTTGAAAGACACGACATGCCACTTACGTTAGTAAAAACGAACGGGCAGAATTAATACTTTTGCTCCCGTTTAAAAGTGAATTCAAAAGAAACAACACTGGTATATATTTGAAACAAGTGATTGATGCCTACGCGTTCAGAGAAGATTTAAAATATGACATTCTTATTTTCGAAGCTGAATTGCGTAAGTTATAGCATGAAGGTTCCTTGAACTTAATTGTATTTGATGATGAAAACGCTAATTTGTTTAGCATTTTGTAAAAGAATATTAAGTTTAACTTGAGTCGGCCTCTCCATAAAGTATCTAGTCCTTACTTAGTGCAACAAGGTTTAAAGTCTAGAGTACAATCTGCTTCAAGAATACGAATAGTAAAGAGACGTTGTACAGACTGCAGTCTGAATTTATCCGTAATCGAAACATTACTAGAAGAAAGGTGCAGTGTTCCAGTAAAGGTCGGAAACAAACTTATATAGCAGAATACGAGGTCATCGCTATGAAAGTTACGCAGTATGCAACCTAGTAGTCGATGTGACTCAGGTGTCTGCATATTGACCTGTTCTGTAAAAGACAGATTATAAGAGTATCTTAGTCCTTAGTCAACTAATGACTGAAGCCTAGACAACTTACTAACGTTTATGGAAAGATCGACATTGAGGCGCTGATCTCTGAGAAAGTTTCTTGAGAACCTACTGCATATTCTTCCCTCTTCATCTGCTTGGTTGCTGTTTCGAATAATCACCCTACAAAGGAGAGGAACACAAACCGATTAGAAAAGAAATTAAATTGTTCATTCCGCTAAGTTAAACGAATTAAATGTATAAATTGAGAAATAGTGTTGTCACTGACCAGCAAACGTAATGTTAATGTAGACAATTTTAAGCTACTTATGTTTGTTGAACGCTATATTCGGTATGACACAATTTCTTCATTATGATTTAAATGAAGGTGTGTGAATGCTGAGTAAATGCGCGTGCTAACTAGAATGCTCCGTTACTGGAGCTGGAGATACTGAATAGTAATTACATCTGATTGAAATATTTAAACATCCTTAATGTACGCAATCCCGCTACATGTATAAATACTTGACATGTCGGGAAGAAGTGTTATATCGGTGAAACGCCTACTGTTATACGAGCAAAACTAACTACAACTGTAATCTGCTAATCTATCTACGCCAACTGATAATCGCAACCGTGACCAACAACTCGACAACTGATTATTCACCCCAAGCCAAAATAAACTTGTAGCAATGAGAGTAAATAGCACACTAAAATGACACTACAACCAATCACAATTAGCAAGGTCAGAGTCGAGGAAATGAAGGTCAGAACCGGTTACTGCCTGCTATACAATTAATAAAAAATAGCAAAAATAAGAATAATTATTTTAAAAACAACTAGTTCTTTCTCTTTATAGCAAAAAGACATGTGATTAGTTAATATGGTGTTACAGATATTCAGTCAAACCATGGAAGATGCATCCCACATAGAAATTTACAATAAGTAATAATCACTATATTCAGTATGGTAATGTTAATCTCCACATGAACATTCGGATAAATTTTCTCCTGTTCTATGACAGAACTACAGAACAGTATATATAATGGAATTGGCCAACGTAAATTCGGTCTGCATTAGCAAGATATTTTCTAGATTACTAACCTAACAGGGAAGCATGTAGGAAGTCGTCTGATTGATACTACGTCGTTATTAAGATATCTGACTATATGAAATCAAATGTTTCATGAGAGTCTTACAAATTACCAAGATAATCTAAATACAGTTGTTGGTACATAATTTCCACCTTGTCTACTGTAAATAAGGTGGAGGACGAATATCTGTTGGAATTCATGCATTAAATGTATGGAGGATGAATGGAAGTATGACTAGAGATCATGGTCAAACGATCTAGTAGCAGTTGATGATAACCCTGAACATAGTCTATTGCATATTTTACTTTTCTCGATTGTATATATGCTTAATGTGTGATTGAATTTAACTTGAAAGTTGATAACTATCGGCGATTGTCTTAAGTTGATTATTTGCTTGTCCCACATTCCGTTCGAATGTAATTGATACAAACTCATTGTTACTAACTTTTCATTCACGCCCTTATCCTATTGTTTGTGGACATGCTTAAATCAATGTGATATACATTCTAGATTTCGCTTCCTAGTCACAATGCAATTTAAATATTACTTGTGTACTATCGCTATATGGAGACAATCTGCTCAGAATCCACATTTAGCAACAAACGTTGACTAATCTCAATCCATGACTAGTCAACGGGAAGACACAAGCTCAACCTAATCACAACTTTGATATTTCTTAGAATTTCGCATAGTAACTAGCGGAACAAATTAGGCACATATCAAACAACATTGAATACAGGTTGTAGAGCCAATGTTTCTCCTAACACTATTATGTTTGTACTGCATATTTCTTTATTGATGATTGTATCAAAACGTTAGATTGCATTGTGAGCGCCTTGTACAATTTGTGACGCTGGATTCTTTCGGTTCAAATATAAATCTATCGCAACTTCGTTCAAGACGTCATGATCTTTCGCGTAGTTGGTGATTGTTGTGCGTGTATAAGTCTTGTTATTGATGAAGGCGAAATTACTGACAAAATATATGGTTATTGGATCTAATGAGGTTACAAATACAGCAGTATAAGTTGATCACAACTAACTTAAGATTATATGTATTTTTAGAATTCAGTCAGCGTATAATTCAATTGTATCAAGCTATTACTGTTTCATGTAAGCACCACATCAGCATGAATAAATAACATGGACAATTAATGATCCATATGTTTATAAAGCATTTAGCCTATATAATCCTTACAAAATGTTCTGCTTCTAAACGTGATTACCATTAATAGCAGTGGATAATCCAAAAGCCTATTCGAGAACGTGCGCTAGTTTCAATGTAATCATGGCTATCGACTAATGAGAACATTCTTCTTTTATACTTTTGAATGTCTATTTAAGCAGCAAGTGATCTTGAGAATCCTTTATTATACTGAATAAAGGTGATGTAGATATAAAGTTGAACAGTAGCTTAATCGAAATGTTCATTCATGATACTTGATTACGCACAACATACGTTGATAAACTCTGAATTATGAATACACAATAACAAAATATTGAAAATCAAAATAATAAATTTATTGATAAAAGTACAAAATATGCAATTAAAAGCAAATGATGTTTAGTAATTGAAATAACACCAAACATTAGATACTGAAATAAGCAGTTAATAATCAATCAAAATACTGAATAAAACAAAAAATTAAAACTAAAATATCATATAGTAAATAATTTAAGCAGCGGCAAAAAAATTTCAAAAACAATATCAAAAATTATGGAATAAGTGACCAAATAAAACAATATTTCACACATTGAAATTCACCTAAAAAATAAAAACAGCAACAAAACACTTGCAATAATACAAAATAATTTTGTTTATATATTCAAATAAAAACGAATGACATTCAGTAGTCAACAATACGGATAATATCATCATGCAGAATATCAAGCTACTAAATAGCATGAGATTGTTGATGATGGTCAACACGAAGTAGTGATACACATGACACAGGTGACATTCAATAATTCGGTTCACATGACATCACTCGAGTGATAGGTGTGTTACATGAACTCAACATACTCATATACATCCATCAGAAGTTCAACATTTCACAGTTGCCATCTGCATATCAATGTCTACACAATTTGAATTATCGTCCGCATTATCAACATGATACGACATCGTCATCATTCGCCTGTCACATCTCAAACACACCATTCAACTCATTTTTATGCGATCAACTCTTCATATTATCAATACACACAATCAGCATTACATTCTTGTGTGTCGTTTACACCTACAATACATGCAGCAACTAAAGTAGACAAGCGATGCAGTCGATCAAACCAACATGCATGTGCATTAACACAGGAAGTAAAACAAAGCAATAACTTACACTTTGAAGCTCTGAAAACGTAGTATTAATGGTTGACAGCAATGGTATCATCTGCAAGTAAGTATAGAAACACATAAAAAATCAGAGGCACGATAAAATAAAAGAAGTAAAAGCAATCAAATCAAAAAAAGATTAAAATTTAATTTAATATCCATATTCAAACAAAACAAAAGATATTCAGTAATCAACAAAACGCATAGCATCATTATGCAAAAAATCAAGCTACTAATTTGGATGAAGCGACTAAAGATAGTCAACACGAAGATGTAATACACATGACACAGGTCGCATTCATGAAGTCAGTTCACATGACATCACTCAAATGATAGATATCCCACATGATCTCAACTAACTCATTATTATTCATCAGTAATTCGACATTTCACAGTTGCCATCGCCATATCAATGTTTACACAATTTGCATTATCGATCGAATCATCAACGTGATACGAGATCGTCATCATCCGCCTGTCACATATCAAACACACCATTCAATTTATCCTTACGCGATCAACTCTTCATATCATCAATACACACAATCAGCATCATATTCTTGTCAGTCGTTTAAACCAACACTACATTCAACAACTGCATTCACCAAGTGACACTGTTAATCAAACCTTCATTAATGTGCATTCACAGAGTCAAAAAAGAAAATACAATCAATTACCTTTGTTTGATAAACCATCGCCTTGTGGAGATATCACAATGCAGTATTTAAATAAAGGTGTTGCAATCACAGAAACAAGAAGAGTGAACAGGATTTGAAAAATCCAATTACATTAGTAGTGATCAAAAATAGAGGAGATTTCAATAAATTTTTATTTAAAAATTCAAACTAAACAAATGACATTCAGTAGTCAACAATACGCATAACATCATCATGCGAAATATCAGGCTACTAATTAGAATGAAATTGTTGACGACGGACAATAGGTAGCAGTAATACACATGACACAGTCAACTTTCAAGAAGTTGGTTCACATGACATCACTCGAGTGATAGGTGTCCCACATGAACTCAACTAACTCATATACATCCATCAGTAATTCGACATTTCACAGTTGCCATCTGCATATCATTGTCTACACAATTTGCATTATCGTTCGCATTTTTAACGTAAAGCGACGTCGTCATCACTCACCTATCATTTTTGAAGAACACCGTTTAGCTCAATTATATGCGGTAAGTGATTCGTATTATCAATATACAAAATCAATATCACGTTCTGTCTTTTGTTCGCACCAACACTACATCATACAACTGCATTCAGCATGTGACACCGTCAATAAAATCAAAATGATATGCATTCATTAAGGCTGTTAAATATAAACGATCGCTTACCGATTTCTGTTGTTTCCACGCCTTTTGAATATGTAATCGTCATATTTGAATTATGAATTACATTAACAAACACAAAAGAAGTTAGTCAAAATAAAAAAAACCATAATAACGGAACAGTTAGTAACAATAAGACAGGTTATAATATATTTTCTTTTATATATTTAAACGTAACAAATGACATTCAGCTATCATCATTACGCACAACATCATCATGCAAAATATCACGCTACTAATTAGTATGAAATTGTTGACGATGGTCAACACGAAGCAATAATACACATGACACAGTCAACATTCAATAATTTGGTTCACATGACATCACTCGAGTGATAGGTGTCCTACATGAACTCAACTAACTCATATACATCCATCAGAAGTTCAACATTTCACAGTTGCCATCTGCATATCATTGTCTACACAATTTGCATTATCGTCCGCATTATCAACGTGATACGACATCGTCATCACTCAACTATCGATTCTCGATCACTGCACTCATCTTATTTGCATGCGGTCAACTTTCTATATAATAGCTAAATACAATCAACAAATCATTCTCGTCAGTCATTCACATTAACTGTATATTCAACAACTGCATACAAAATTGATAAATTCATTCAAACTAATATGAATGTACTTTCCTAGAGGCAGTGACAAAATAAGCTCTAACCTCAGTTAAGTGATTCAGCGCCTTGTGGATATTTTTCATCGTCATATTAATTTTTATGTTTTAAATAACAAACAAAAAGTTAGTTGGTCAGATTAAACACAACCATGATGAGTAACATTTAACAACAAATATTCAGATATAAATATATATTTTTTTAATATTTAAACGAAACAGATGATATTTAGTAGTCAACAAAACGTAAAAGATCATCAAGAAATGATCACGCTACTAATTAGAATAAGATTTTTGATGACAGTCTACACGAAGCAGTAAAACACATGACACGGGTGACATTCAAGATGTCCGTTCACATGACATCACTCAAGTGATAGGTGTCCCACGTGAACTCAACTTACTCATATACATCCATCAGTAATTCAACATTTCACAGTTGCAATCTGTATATCATTGTATACACATTTAGCATTATTATTCGCATCTTCAACGAGATACGACATCATCATCACTCGCATATCACTTTTCCAACTCAACATTCCTTTACTTTGTTTGAAGTCGAATTTTCCCTAACTAATACGTACAATCAACTTCATATTCATGACATTGTTTTAAACATACACTAAATTTAACAAGTGCATTCAACAAGTGACACAGTCAATCAAACCAATGTATGTGAACCTTCATAGAGGCATTAACAAATAAACGCTTACTGCATTTGCGAGATTCGTTGCCTAAAAAAGTTTTATTGTCGTCGAATATGAAGGTAATTTTTGCATTTGAATAAACATATAGGAAATAATGTATATACACATTAAGATGCGGTGAACAGTGACCGGCACTAAAACAAAATCCAATATATTATCGTTTTTAAATTAAAACGAATAAAATGACATTCAGTAGTCAACATTACTCTTAATATCATCATGTAAAATATCACGCTACTAATTAGCATGAGATCGTTGACGATGGTCGACACTAGGCAGTAATACACATGACACAGTCGACATGCATGAAGTCCGTTCACATGACATCACTCGAATGATAGGTGTCCCGTATAACCTCGAATAACACATGAACATCCATCAGTAATTCGACATTTCATAGTTGATATCTGCATATCAATGTCTACACCATTTGCATTATCAATCGCATCATCAACGTGATACAACATCCTCATCAATCGCCTGTCATTTCACAAACACGCAATTCATATCATTTGTATGCAGTTAACACCCCACATCATCAATTCTCACAATGAACATCACATTCTTGTAAGTCTTCAACACCAACACTACAGCCAACAACTGCAATAATCAATTAACTCAGTTAGTCAAACCTACATTAATATGCATTTTACTGAGGCAGTAAAAAATAAACATTCACACACCTGAATTATAAATTCATTTGGTTTTTTAAGATTCATCCCAATGGCATGAAAATTCTGAATGTTTTTGTGAAAAATAAAAAAAAATTTGAAAATTTGAAAAATTCATTAACAATTATTTATTAAACGGCATTTTATATAGGAATTATTTTAAAATAATTTTATTAATATAATCAAATGAAACAAATGAAATTTAGTTGTCATGACTACGCATTACATCATCATGCAAAATATTACGTTACTGAATAGTTTGAACTGGTTGACGATGGTCAACACGAAGCAGTTATTTTCATGACACAGTCGACATTCACGAATTCCATTCTCATAAAATCATTCAGATGATAGGTGTCCTACATGTACTCAAATAACTCATAAACATCCATCAGAAATTTGTCATTTCACAGTTGCCATCTGCATATCAATGTCTACACTATTTGCAATATCAATCGCTTCAACGTGATACGACATCGTCATCAATCGCCTGTCACTTTTCAAAAACGTCATTTATATCATTTTTATTAGTTCAACTGTACACAAATGCAATAAATACAATCAACATCTCATTGTCATCATTCGATCGTACCAACACTACATCAAGACACTGTAATTGACAGTAAACTCTCTAAATGTCACAACAACATTAATGTTAATTCAAAATATCTGTAACGTGTATAAAACTTCCTACTTGCTTTTGACGATATATCCAATCGTTTAGTTCTGAAATCTTTTTATTCATCTAAAAATTGCAATTAACATTCAAAAATAACCATTGAAATATATGTTGAAGAAGTTTAAAATGTAGTTAGTTATATACTACTATATAATTTTCAAAATATTTAAGTTTATATAATCAAACTAAACAAATGACATTCAGTAGTCAACATTACGCATAACATCATCATGCAAAACATCACGCTACTAATTAGAATGAAATTGATGACAATGGTCAACACGAAACAGTGATACACATGACACAGGTGACATTCATGATGTCCGTTTACATGATATCACTCAAGTTATAGGTGTCTCACATGAACCTAACTAACACATGGATATCCATCAGTAAATCGACATTTCACAGTCACCATCTGCATATCAATGTCTACACTATTTGCAATATCGATCGCATCTTCAACGTGATACGACATCGTCACCACTCTCCTGTCACTTCAGAAAAACGCCATTCATATCATTTTTTATTTTTTCAACTGTCAACAAATCGAATAACTGCAATCAACTTTCTATTCTCGTCAATCGTTCACACCAACACTACATCCTACAACTGCAATGATCAAATGACACAGTTAATGAGACTTACATTATTTTGCATTTATTTAGGCAGTAGAAAAAAAAAATGCACACACCTTATTCAGAGATTTTATTGCTTTTTGAAGATTTTTCGGAATGTCTTGAACTGTCTAAATGTTTTTTATGAAAAACAAAGAGAAAAAAAGAAATTGAGAAATTAAAAAACAACCATTTAATCTCCGACATTGAATGTAAAAATTAATTTAAAATATTTTCCCTCAATATAATCAAATGAAACCAATGAAATTTAGTTGTCATCACTACGCATAACATCATAAAGAAAAATATGAAGCTACTTATTAACATGAGATTGTTGACAATGGTCAACACAAAGCAGTTATACACATGACACAGGTGACATTCAAGATTTCTGTTCACATGACATCACTCGAGTGGTAGGTGTCCCACATGAACTCAACTAACGCATGAACATCCATCAGTAATTCGACATTTCACAGTCACCATCTGCATATCAATGTCTACAAAAATTTGCATAATCAATGGCATCATAAATGTGATACCACATGGTCATCACTCGCCTGTCACATCTCAAACACACCATTCAACTCATCTGTATGCGGTCAATTTTTCCACATAATCAACGCACACAATGAACATCACATATTTGTCATTCGTTCACACCAACACTACATCCAACAACTGCATTCAGCCAGTGACACATTCAAATTTTCAAACATGAATGTGCTTATTCGAGGTAGTGATGAAAAATGATAACTCACCAAATTCAGCTGAATTATCTCCTTTTCAACATTTACCATCGTCGTATTTAATTTTCCGTGTTAAATTTACATAAACAAATAAAGTAATTTTAAATTATAAACAATATAAGGTATGACAGCAATCAACAAATAAACAGATTTCAATACATTTACTTAAAATTTCAAACGAATTAAATTACATTCAGTAGTCAACATTACGCATAACATCATCGAGCAAAATATCACGCTACTAAATAATATAAAGTTGTTGACGATAGTCAACACGTAGCAGTAATACACATGACACAGAAAACATTCAAGATGTCCGTTCACATGACATTACTTGAGTGATAGTTGACCCACATAAACTCAACATACTCATATACATCCATCAGTAGTTCAACATTTCACAGTTTCCATCTGCATATCAATGTTTACACTATTTGCATTAATAATGGCATCTTCAACGTGAAGCCACATCGTCATCACTCGCCTGTCACTTTTCATGCACTTCTTCATCTTATTTGTTTACGGTCTGCTCTTCATTTATAAGCAATAAACTTAATCAACATTAAACTCTGACCAGCCTTTCACATTAAAACAACATCTTAAAACTCAATGCAGAATTAGAAGCAGTCAATCAACTAAATTCAAATGCTAAATCATAAAAGCAGCTATTGAATTATATTTTCTTACCAGTTCAAATTCATTCAAGGAATTTTCGATATTTTGGACTAGAATTTGTATCTAATAATGTGTTATAAAGAACAAAAACACATAACTTTATATAACAAAAACAAATAAAATTAGAACATTCACATACCAGATAAATTTCAAACTATTTCGTTTATATATTCAAATGAAACAAATGAAATTCAGTATTCACCACTACGCATAACATCAACAAGCAAATAATCACTCAATAATTAGGATGAAATTGTTGGCGACAGTCAACACATAGCAGTCATACACATGACACAGGTGACTTCAAGATGTCCGTTCACATGACATCACTCGAGTGATAGGTGTCCCACATGAACTTAACTTACTCTTATACATCCATCAGTACATCAACATTTCACAGTTGTCATCACCATATCTATGTCTACACTATCTGCATTATCGATCGCATCATCAACGTGATACGACATCGTCATCACTTGTCCTTCACTTTTGAAACACACAATTCATATTATTTGTATGCAATCAACTCTCCACGTCATCATAACACACAATCAACATCACTTTTCTTTTAGGCGTTCACATCATAGCTACAACTTACAAATGCATTTAATATGTGACAAAGTCAATTAAACTAACATTAATTTTCATTTATATGACGAATGTAGAAAATAGGAGAGCTCACCTTTGCTTGATTTTTACCCGCCTTGAGAAAATTTCAAATCATTGTTAATCATTTTTAAGGTAGAATTCATAAAATCAAATAAAGCAAGTCAAATTAATCAAAAAATAGTATGTATAGATTAAAAAAATATTAAAAATATTTGATTCAATATTCTTTTATTAATAATTACCTAACAAATGACATTCTGCAGTTTAAAATACGCATAACATCGTCAAGCAAATTATCACGCTACTAATAAGAATAAGATTTTTGATGACAGTCAACACGAAGCAGTAAACCACATGACACGGGTGACATTCAAGATGTCCGTTCACATGACATCACTCAAGTGATAGGTGTTCCACGTGAACTCAACTTACTCATATACATCCATCAGTACATCAACATTTCACAGTTGCAATCTGTATATCATTGTATACACATTTAGCATTATTATTCGCATCTTCAACGCGATACGACATCATCATCACTCGCATATCACTTTTCCAACTCAACATTCCTTTACTCTGTTTGAAGTCGACTATTTCCTAACTAATACGTACAATCAACTTCAACAAGTGACACAGTCAATCAAACCAATATATGTGAACCTTCATAGAGGCATTGACAAATAAACGCTTACCGCATTTAGGTGAATTATTGCCTAATGAAGTTTTATTGTCGTTGAACATAAAGGCATTTGTTGCATTTGAATAGACATATAGAAAATAATGTATATATACATTTACATTATAAAAACAGTGACCAGCACGAAAAAAAATTTTTATTATATTATCGTTTTTATAATAAAATAGAATAAAATGACAATCAGTAGACAACACTAAGAATAACATCATCAAGCAAATTATCACTTAATAATTAAGATGCAATTGTTGTCGATAGTCAACACGAAGCAGTCATACACATGACACACGTGACATTCATGAAGTCCGTTTAAATGACATCACTCAAGTTTTAGGTGTCTCACATGAACTCAGCTTCCTCATATACATTCATCAGTTATTTGACATATTACAGTTGTCATCTGCATATCAATGTCTACACAATTCGCATTATCAATCGCATCATCAACGTGATACGACATCGTTAACACTCGCCTGTCACTTTTCAAACACGTCATTCATTTTATTTTGATGCAGTAAACTCTTCACAAAATCAACACACACAATCAGCATCACATTCTTGTCAGTCGTTTACACCAACAAAACATCCTTCATCTGCATTCAACAAGTGACACAGTCAATTAAACCTACATAATTCTGCATTAATGTTTGAAGATTATATGTGTAAGTAACTTACATTTTTCAAATTAGTTAGCGAATTCCTTATAATAACCATCATTGAAATAATCTGTGTAAGAGTTAAATTAACGAAAAATTTTATGATGTTTGAAAATGTCAAAAAATTATTATGTAAATTTTCATGGACTAGTAAACTGTTTTGAATCTTATTTTCGTGCATATAATCAAACAAAATAAATAACATTACCTAATAAACACTACTCATAACATCATCATGCAAAATATCACGTTACTAAATAGTATGAAATTGTTGACGATGGTCAACACGAAGCAGTAATTTACGTGACACAGTCAACATTCAAGATGTCCGTTTACATGACATCATTCGAGTGATAGATGTCCCAAATGAACTTAACTTTCTTATATACATTCATCTGTTATTTGACATTTTACAGTTGTCATCTGCATATCAATGTTTACACAATTCGCATTATCAATCACATTATCAACGTGATACGATATCGTCATCACTCGCCTGTCACTTTTCGAAGACACCGTTCATGTTATTTGTATGCAGTCAACTCTGCACAAAATCAACACACACAATCAACATCACATTGTTGTTATTCGTTCACGTCAACATTACATCCCTAAAGTGCATTCAACAGGATAAACACGTTTATTAAATAGCCCAGAATATGTTTTTTTTTTATTAAAGCAGTGTCACATCTAATAATCCTAACCTTTTGAAAGAGGCTTTTCGACTTTCCAATTTTTTTTTTCATCCATTCCACCTGATTTATTTTCGAAGTAGATTTAAACACACATCCGAAAACCAATAATAAAATGGAATTCGCATATAAATCCAAATAGAATAAACTATAAGAAAAATTTCATGATAGTTTAGTAAATAAATTTTAACGAAACAAATGATGAAACTTTTTCTTTATGGTCAACAGGAAGCAGTAATACACATGACACAGGTCACATTCATGAAATCTGTTCACATGACATCACTCGAGTGATAGGTGTCCCACATAAACTCAACATACTCATATACATTCAACAGTAATTCGTCACTTCACAGTTGCTATCTGCATATCAATGTCTACAGAATTCGCATTATAAATCACATCATCAACGTGATACGACATCGTCATCATTCGCCTGTCACTTTTCATTCACACCATTTATCTCTTTTTATACTGTTGACTTTCCACATAATCCATACACACAATGAGCATTATATTCTTGTCAGTCGATCACAATAACAAAACATCCTACATCTGTATCTTATCAAGTGTCTCAGTAGAATAATCCATCACGTAAATGCATTCAGAAATACAATTACTAAAACAAAATCACCCACCCCTTCTGAAATATTATTCAACATTTTCGGAAATTTTACAATTTCTATTGTCTGGATAGAAAAAAAAATCAATAACATATTCACATATACTCGAAAAAACAGTCGAAAAATCGTAGTTAGTAACGATTAAAGGATATTAGGAATCATTTCAATAAATTGACGTATATATATTCGAATAAAACAAATGACATTCAGTATTCGACAATACGCGAAATATCATCAAGCGGAATATCATGCTAATAAATGGCATGAGATTGCTAATGATGATCAACACGAAGCAGTAATTTACATGACACAGGTCACATTCATGAAGTCCGTTCACATGACATCACTTGAATGATAGGTGTCCCACATGAACTCAACTAACTCATATACATCTATCAGTAGTTCAACATTTCACAGTTGACGTCTCTATATTAATGTCTACACCATGTGCATAATCATTCGCATCATCAATGTGATACGACATCGTCATCACTCGCCTGTCAATTCTCAACCACACCATCTATAACATTTGTCAGCAGTCGACTATCCACATATATAATGAACACAATCAACATCACAATATTCTCATTCAATTACACCAAAATATATCCATAATCTGAATCCAACAAGTGATACAACCAATCAAACTAACATTAGTGTATATTAAAAGAGGCAGTAACAAATAAATCGCTCACCATATCAAATTGATCTACCGGCTGGTGAAGATTCATCATCGTTGTATTAAAAAGAAATCGATTTATTGGGAAAAAATTAGTAAAAACAATATGAATATATATCAATTTAAGGTGCAGCAGTAAGTACAATTATGGAAATTTCAATATATTATCGTTTATTAATTCAAACAAGCAAATAAAATTCAGTAGTCAACAATACGCGTAACATCATCATGTAAAATATCATGCTACTAATTTGGCAGAAATTGTTGACGTTGGTCAACACGAAGCAGTAATACACATGACACACGTGACGTTCATGAAGTCCGTTCACATGACATCATTCGAGTGATAGGTGTCTCACATGAACTCAACTAACTCATATACATCTATCAGTAATCGACATTTTGCAGTTGTCATCTGCATATCAATGTCTACACCATTGGCATTATCAATCGCATCATCAACGTGATACGACATCGTCACCACTCGCCTGTCACTTCACAAACACGCCATTCATTTCATTTTGATGCCGTCTATTTCCTTCAAAATCAACACACACAATCAACATCACATTATCGTCGCTAGTTCATATTAACACTATTTACAACAACAGCATTCAACATGTGGCACAGTAAATCGAGAAATTTGATTATGCATTCATGTAGGTATCAGATAAACTTTCTTCTCTCACCAGATTTAACCTATTCCAGTTTCTTTGAATTTTTTTTTCTATGTTTTCAGTCTGTTAAAGCGTTGTAGTCATCAACAAATTCGGTAAAGTTTTAATAACAAAATAAAATAATAATAATATTTGACTATCAGCAGAATTTAAATTAATTTCCGTTTATATAATCAAACGAATCAAATGCCATTCAGTAGACATCAATACGCATAACATCATCATGCAAAATATCACTCAATAAATAAAATGAGGTTGTTGACGATGGTCAACACGTAGCAGTGTTACACATGACACAGGTGACATTCAAAAAGTCCGTTCACATGACATGACTCGATTGATAGGTGTCCCACGTGAACTCAACATACTCATACATCTATCAGTAATTCAACATTTTATAGTTGCTATCTGAATATCAGTGTCTATATCATTCGCTTTATCAATCGCATCATCAACGTCATACGACATCGTCATCACACGCCTGTTACTTCTCAAATATACCAATCATCTCAATTGTTTGCGGTTAACTCCCCAAATAATCAATTCACACAATCAACATTACATTCTCGTCAGTCGTTCACACCTACACTTCACTCACTCTTTTAAGCTTTTTAAATAAATTTGCACAATTTGAATTAATTGTTTTGAACGTTTCTATTACTAGAAAGACATTAGATTAACAAATTTATAAATTTGAATGAATAGCAGTTTAATATAAATGGTATAAAGTCTTATAATAGTTACCACATATGTCCGTTTGTATATTAAAACAAGGCAAATTTCATTTAGTTGTAAAGTATACGGATTACATCATCGAGCAAAATATTACGCTACTAAGTAAGATGAAATTGTTGACGATGGTCAACACGAAGCAGTAATACACATGACACAGTTGACATTCATGAAGTCCGTTCACATGAAATCACTCGAGTTATAAGTGTCCCACATGATCTCAACTAACTCATTATTATTCATCAGTAATTCGACTTTTCACATTTGCCGTCACCATATCAATGTCTACACCATTCGCATTATCAATTGCATCATCAACGTGATACGACATTGTCATCACTAGCCTGTCACTTGTCGTACACATCATTAAATTCATTTGTATACGGTCAATAATCCACATATCCAATATATCAAAAAACATCACACATTTGTCAGTCGTTCACATCAACAGTATATTCAACGACTGCATCCAATAAGTGACACAGTCAATCAAACTAAAATGAATGTGCATTCATATTGGAAGTGAAGAAAATCTATCACTCACTATGTGGTAGAGTTTTTGAGCCTTGTGAAAATAAAACATCGTCGTATTTAAATATATGTGTTGAATTCACAAATGCAAACGGAGTTAATCAGATTAAGTAAAACCATAATAAATATCATTTATCAACAATTATACAAATTTTAGTATATTTTCGTTTATATATTCAAATGAAACAAATGAAATTCAGTATTCACCACTACGCATAACATCATCAAGCAAATTATCACTCAATAATTAAGATAAATTGTTGGCGACAGTCAACACGCAGCAGTTATACACATGACACAGGCGACATTCAAGATGTCCGTTCACATGACATCACTCAAATGATAGATGTCCCACATAAACTCAATATACTCATATACATCCATCAGTAGTTCAACATTTCACAGTTGTCATCTGCATATCAATGTCTATACAATTCACATAATCAGTCGCATCATCAACGTGATACAACATCATCATCACATGCCTGTCACTTCTCGAACACTCCATTCACTTTATTTTAATGCATTCAATTTTTCACAAAATCAATACACATAATCAGCATCACATTTTTGTCAGTCGTTATTACCAACACTTCATTCAACAACTTTTTCACCGAGTGACACAGTCAATAACACTGTTATGAATTTTCGTTTTAAATGTAGTTTTATAAAAATTTGATAACTTACCATAGTCGTATGTTTCATCCATTTTCAAATTTTTCCAATTTTCTTATATAATCATTTGCGTTGCGTTAACAATCACAATGAGAGTTATTTAGATTAAATTCAACAAAACAAACTAAACAGTTATCAACAATGAAACAGATTTTAATATATTTTCGTTTAGATATTCAAAAGAATTAAATGATATTCAGTACTCATCACTACGCATAACATCATTAAGCAAAATATTAAGCTACTAATCGGGATGAAGTGGTTGACGATGGAAACACGAAGCAGTAATTTATATGACACAGGTGACATTCAAGAAGTCCGTTCACATGACATCACTCGAATGATAGGTGTTCCACATGAACTTTACTAACTTTTATACATATATCAGAAATTCGGCATTTCACAGTTACCATCTGCATATCAATGTCTACACCGTTCGCATTATCAATCGCATCATCGACGTGATGCGATATCGTCATCACTCGCCTGTCACTTCTCAAACACGCCATTCATCTCATTTGTATGCGGTAAATTTTCCGTATTATCAATATACACAATCAACATTACATTCTTGTCATTTGTTCACACCAACACTTCATCCATTATCTGCATCCAACATGTGACACAGTCAATCAAACCCACATGAATGTGGATTCATGTCGACAATGAAGTTAAAACAATCGCTTACCAATTTCTGCAGTTCCGTCGCCTTGTGATTTTTTTTTCATTGTCGTATTTATTTTCATGTGTTACATTCACAAACACAAAGGGAGTTAATCAGATTAAATATAACTATAATATTTAAACGGTTATCAACAATTAGACACATTATTATACATTTTCGTTTATATATTCAAACGATACAAATGAAATTCATTAGTCAATACTACGAATAACATCGTCATGCAAGATATCACACAACTTATTAAAGTGAAATTGTTGACGATGGTCAACACGTAGCAGTAATACAATTACCACAGGTGACATTCAAGAAGTACGTTCACATGATATCACTCGAGTGAGAGGTGACCCACATGAACTCAACTAACTTATATACATCCATCAGTAATTATACATTTTTTTTGTCCTTATCCATCACAAAATTTTCACTTTTTTGCCAATCACTTCTTGTCCTTGTATTTACGTCGTCATATTCTGTGATTTTTCCCCCTTGAAATTTTAGATTTGATTTTGCTTTTCCTGTTCTTATTTCATTATTTTTTGCTTTTTTATTTTTGTGGATTTTTTCGATGTTTTTCATTTTTCTTTTTCAAATTTTCTTAATGTTTTGTTTACTTTGCTTTTGCTTCACACATTATTTTTACTTTCTTGATAAATTTTTTATTTTTTATTTTACTTGTAGTTGGTTTGGGCTTATCTTTTGTCTTAATGTTTCTCTTTTTTTCTCTTTGTTCACTGCTATTTTCCTTTTTGTTAGCTGGTTTTATCATCATATCAGTGTTAATGTTTACACTAAGATTCTATCTCATTCCGTTTAGTGCTTACCACCAGCACGTACTTCGCTTGGTTACTGCCTCTATACAGCTGTACCTGATCATGCGCTATGTATTTGCAATCAAAATATACTTAATGTTACCGTTGATTTGTCATGGCATGAATTTGATTAAACGCCGACTAGAATCCTTCTCATGTTGCTGGCGGCTCCACATTCCGGTGAAGGAGGAAGGATAAGCATTAGGTAAGTGACTTAATCCCGTAAAAAGTAATTTGACACAAAAAGGACGTTAACCAAATAGTAACGGTTTTATTAATTTTCACTCTGCCCTGGAAGTTAGAAGTTCTTCATTTCGAAGTGTTATGACGCCTCATGGTGAAGGCCGAGTTTCTTCGTAAGCCACAAGGCCGATGATCTTTTTTATAACCAAAGCAATCATCAGTATAACTACTTGGAATGTCCACATGATGTGAAAGTCAGGAAGAAGCATGCAAATAGCTGAAGAAATGAAAAGATACAACCTGAAGATACTTGGAATAAGCAAGACCCATTGGTTGAAAGCTGGACAGCAAAGATTTTCCTCAGGTGAAGTGCCTTAATACTCCGACCACAAAGAAGAAAACACCTCACAGGCACACACACGGAGTAGCACTAATTTTGTCCCAAGAAGGATGGAAGGCCCTTTTCGGATGGTAACTTCATAGACCTAGGATCATCAAATCATCCTTCAAGACGAAGAAGGAAGGGACTGCAACAAATGTCTTCCAGTACTGTACACCCACCAACGACAGTCACGAAGACGACAAATACCAGTCCTATGCAAAGCAATTTATCATAGTCGTTCCTGTTTACCCAACCCCCTTTGAAAACCTCAACATAATTCATATGCTTTATTATTGACATTGTCATGTTTTGTTCTGTTTACTTGTTCAGAATTGAAATTTGCTGTATATCCACTAATTATGTGAGTGAAATGCGAAAATGAATCAACTTCTAAAGTATCTATAACTATTTCTAACTTCAATAACATAAACATTATAACCTTCTCATATCAATGAAACTGTTTCAAATGACCTGTATTCCATACAACACACATTCAATGTAACAGAATGTTGTAGATTACTTCAAATGCATAAAAATCAATTTCAAAATTACCACCACTATTAAGTTGAAGTTGGATCGAATGCAATTGTAGTATGAATAAAAGTGCTAATGCAATGTTCATTTTGTTTCGTCAATATCTATGTTACTGTGCACACAGATTGATGTTGCCCTGTGTTAGAATATAAAAGTGATTATGCAACATTATACCTTCATGAATCTACTAGCATCGATTCATTATAAACAATTAACAATAGTTTAAATGAAGATTTGCTAGCATGTGAATGAACAGTATGACAGAAATGAAGAACCAGTGGTATATTCATCTACTACTTTTAATGAAACTGGATGAAGAGGATTTATTTCTCAATAGACAGTATCACTTTCTTCAATATTCACATGTATACCTTACTGATAATTGATAATGTAGTGTAGAAATTAGACAAATTACAATTTAGAACTAATTACAGTCAAACATGTTCTGTTATTGTATACGATGACAAATAATTGAAACCACTGATGTGGACTGAACTGGTATGATATATATGATATATACTATACTGAATGATACATACTACAGTGATATGTACTAACTAGCAACAAAAGTAGTTGCTACATGTAATGAAGATGATATGTATATTTGTTACGTCAAGCCACAAAAAAGTTCAACAAACTTTCCGAACTGTGTTTTGAGAACACTATTTCAATTATTCTAACTGTGTAATGTAAACATTTTGTTTCTATTATTGTTACGTTTCTCCCACTCTATCCTCCCGTTTAGCATAATTACTGTTATTATATTGTCTCTTATTTTGGACTGCAGTTAATCAGTTGTGTGCGAGTTGTTTCTATTGACTACCACTATTTTATTTGTTCCGCATTCACGTTGATTTTTTAATTTGGTTTGTTGTGCGGTCTGCTTTTATGTATATATGAGGAGATGCTTGAAATATAATAGGATTCTGTCTGGTTGATCTATAGGCTCGTGTTCTTCTTATTTCCGCTTGGGACTCAGTGGGCGTAGGGCAGACGCACATTTATCGACTGAGCACTAGTGACTGGCACTCGGCTAACCAACCCACCACCCAATCTTCTCGCATCATAGCAATATTCTGTGGTACAATTGAGCGAATTTCACATTCAATGTCACACACTGGAATAACATTCTATTGTGTTAGTGCAAGTAGTCTGCATAGTTTTATTTTAGGCATCGTAATTGATTATTTCCCTTGAAAAATTACTTAGAACACATAGTAGGGTGAAACAGTGTGATATACAAGTTAAACTGTTAACTTACTTAGATAGTAGAATGATTCTCTTCCAAAATCTAACCAACGTAATAGACTAAATAGAATATCTCTGCTTAATTTATACTACTAACTAAGTGAATTTTCTGAATAAAAAGCTTCAATCGTATGCACTCATTATACAGATGCATAGTTTATCAAAGAATGTATCGATTGTAAATAGATAAGTTAATTAATAAAATTGAGTATGAGAAAGTCATAAATAAACTGGTTACCAACGCTTTGAATGATGCTGATAAAAATTAAAATTTTCTTGTGTACTTGTGTCTGTGTGTGTGTGTGTGGTTGTGGATTGTATATGGATGAACGTTGTAGCCACTAATAAATTTGGACATCATAATACGTTAATTAATGTACATTGTTTTCATGGTATATCAATTACAGTAAAAGTGAATAACTGAATACTCTTTTAACTGCATTTTAATGTTTTTACGTGTTTAATTTAGGTCAACTGAAATAGATTATTTTATTCTAATTTATACTTACCTTTTAATATTTGGCATA
This sequence comes from Schistosoma japonicum, assembly GCA_025215515.1. Taxonomy (NCBI): domain Eukaryota; kingdom Metazoa; phylum Platyhelminthes; class Trematoda; order Strigeidida; family Schistosomatidae; genus Schistosoma; species Schistosoma japonicum. The sequence continues at coordinate 4,557,959 of CM046061.1, forward strand.
CAACATACTTCAGTGCTGAAGCGATGATGGAAGATAAATGTCAAGTGATATAGGTAAATTTATTTAAGGAGTCAGATCAGTGCGAAACATTGTTTACCCACAGGGCACAGCTACCTTACACATAAACACAGGCACACATCGATAGAATACTGATTATGATGACGTTGATGACGATGATAATGACAATGAACATGATAAAGATAATAACAGTCTGCTTTCCGACTTGTTGAAACACAAAAATACTGAACGTCAGAAAAAAAATTATCCGAGAATAGTTACATAGACAAAAAATAAGTTAAAAAATCTAGTTAACACGAAATGGATCTTATAAAAGAAAACTAAAATCTGAATATCTATCGCAAAACAAGTGATAACAAAATCACACCAGACTGAAGGAATAATCTTCTAATAAAGAAATGCACCTAGAAAGGCCAGTAGTTAGTACAATCAATCAAGCCTTACATCATTATTTATTATCTACCATTAATCACAATCATCATCAAGAAACACTTCTCACTAATATCATTTCATCATTTTATTACACAACTTCGCCCGCAGCTCTTCTAGGGTTGTTGCCGGTCCCAAGCCCGGGTAAAGGAGGGGGGTTGGGCATAAGGCTAGCACCCCTATCCCGTAAAACCCAGGTTTGCTAAAAAAAACGCTAACCAGAATAAACAAACTTAACCATTTAAACTCTGCCTTGGAAGTGGAAGGAATCTATATGACACTTCATGATGAAAGCCGAGATTCTTCGGAAGTCATGAGGCCTATGCCACCCCTTCTAACGACCAGAGCAAAAATTATTATAGGTACATGGAATGTTCGGACAATGTGGGAGACAGGCAAGATCACCCAGATAGCAGCAGAAATGAAGAGATACAATTTAACTGTGCTCGGGAACAGCGATACGCATCGGACTCAAACTGGACAGAAAACATTAGCTACGGGAGAGGTGATACTATATTCCAAGCACGAAGAGGAAAATGCCCCACACATCCAAGGAGTTGCTTTGATGCTGTCTAAGAAAGCGCGCAATGCACTTGTAAGATGGGGACCACATGGACCCAGGATCATCAAAGCATCTTTCAAGACAATGAAGAAGGGGATTACAATGAACATCATCCAGTGTTATGCACCCACCAACGACGGCAACGACGAGGACAAAGATCAGTTTTATGAAAGGCTGCAGTCAATTATAACAAAGTGTCCAGGGAAGGATCTGACAATCCTGATGGGGGACCTAAACGCCAAAGTCGGAATGGACAACACCGGTTACGAAGACATCATGGGACTACAAGGACTGGGAGAAAGAAATGAAAATGGTGAAAGATTTACAAATCTATGCGCTTTCAACAAAATGGTCATAGTTGGTACAATATTCCCCCACAAACGCATACACAAGGCTACATGGATCTCACCGGATCATACTACAGAGAATCAAATTTATCATATATGCATCAATAAAAAATTCAGAAGATCAATGGAAGATGTGAGAACCAGGAGAGGAGCTGATGTAGTTTCAGACCACCATCTAGTGGTCGCTAAAATGAAACTGAAGCTAAAGAAGCAATGGATAACTGGAGCAACAGCATTAGAACGGTTCAATACAGCCTCTCTTCGGGATACTGACAAACTCAAGGAATTTAAAATAACTCTTAACAACAGGTTTCAAGCCTTACAAGATCTGCTGAACGAGGAAGAAACCACTATGGAGGACAACTGGAAAGGAATCAAAGAGGCACTAACTGCAACTTGTCAAGAGGCTCTGGGCTGCAAGAACTACCATCATAAGGAATGGATTTCCACAGAGACCCTGAACAAAATTCAACAAAGGAGGAACAAGAAGGCAGAAATTAACAACAGCCAAACTAGAGCAGAAAAAATCAAGGCACTAAACGAATACACAGAAGCAAATAAACAAGTAAAGAAGAGCATTCGAGCCAACAAACGGAAGTATATCGAAGGCCTTGAAACGAGAGCAGAAAAAGCTGCAAGAGAAGGAAATATGAAACAGCTATACGACACAGCGAAAAAACTGGCAGGTAAATATTGTAAACCAGAGCGACCGGTCAGGAACAAAGAAGGCGAGCTAATCACCGAGATTCAAGAACAAAGAGACAGATTGGTAGAACATTTCAAAGAACTCTTGAATAGATCAGCTCAACCAAACCCACCAGATATCGAAGCAGCATCTACAGACCTCCCGATTGATGTCAATCCAACAATGATGGAAGAAATCAAGATAGCCATCAGACAGATCAAAAGTGGGGAAGCAGCAGGACCTGACAATATACTAGCCGAAGCACTCAAGTCAGACATAGACATAACGGCCAGGATGCTACACGTTTTATTCAAGAGGATCTGGGAGGAAGAACAGGTGCCGGCAGACTGGAAAGAAGGATACCTTATCAAGATACCAAAGAAAGGGGATTTGAGCAAATGCGAGAACTACAGAGGAATCACACTATTGTCAGTACCAGGGAAAGTTTTCAACAGAGTGTCGTTGAATAGAATGAAAGATTCAGTGGATGCTCAACTTCGAGATCAACAGGCTGGTTTCCGTAAGGATCGGTCATGCACAGACCGAATCGCAACACTACGCATCATCGTTGAACAATCAATTGAATGGAACTCGTCACTGTACATCAACTTCATCGACTATGAGAAGGCATTTGACAGCGTAGACAGGAGATCACTATGGAAACTTCTTCGACACTACGGTATACCAGAGAAACTCGTCAACATTATCCAGAATTCTTACGACGGACTACAGTGCAAAATTGTGCATGGAGGACAGTTGACAAATGCATTCTCAGTAAGAACCGGTGTCAGACAAGGCTGTCTGCTCTCGCCTTTCCTCTTACTCCTAGTGGTCGATTGGATCATGAAAACCTCTACATCTGGGGAGAAGCATGGGATTCAATGAACAAGTAGGATGCAACTTGATGATCTGGACTTCGTGGATGATCTAGCACTTCTATCCCATACACAACAGCAAATGCAAGTGAAGACAACCAAAGTAACATCAACCTCAGCATCAATAGGCCTGAACATATATAAGAGAAAGAGCAAGATAATCAAATTCGACACCGATAGCACCGACCTAATTAAACTTGATAGTGAATCTCTGGAAGAAGTGGATACCTTTACATACTTGGGGAGCATCATCGATGAACAAGGAGGATCCGATGCAGATGTAAGGGCAAGGATCGGCAAAGCAAGGGCAGCATTCCTACAGTTGAAAAATATATGGGACTCCAAACAACTGTCTACCAACCTCAAAGTTAGACTCTTCAACTCGAACGTCAAGTCAGTTCTTCTGTGTGGAGCTAAAACGTGGAGAACTACTGCAAACATCCTCAGGAGAGTACAGGTATTTATCAACAACTGTCTAAGTAGAATATATTGAATATCTGTTGGCCGGAAACCATCAGCAACAGCCTACTATGGAGAGAGCAAGCCAACTTACAGCTGAAGAGGAAATCAGGAAGCGACGTTGGAAATGGATAGGACATACATTGCGGAAATCATCAGACTGTATCACGAGACAAGCACTAACTTGGAATCCTGTTGGAAAACGGAAAAGAGGAAGGCCAAAGAACACACTGCGTCGAGAACTGGAAGTAGACATAAAAAGGATGAACAGTAACTGGAAACAGCTGGAAGGGATTGCTCAGGACAGAGTTGAATGGAGAATACTGGTGAGGGGCCTATGCTCCTCCGAAAGGGATAACAGACGTAAGTAAGTAAGTATTTTATTACACATTATAATACTAAGCATTTAGTGAATGCGTTCACATTATTTGAATGTATAACGGAAATTCACCTCGATTTGTCACTTATTAAATTGATTTGGCTTTTTAACATATATCCATCATAAACAAAACTACATCAACAATCACAAGGGTGACTTCTATTGGATTGTGGATGACAAACACAATCGAGGACACGCGTTTCGATCTCGTGTAAATATCAACACTGGCATGCATGTACATCCAGTTGATTAGTCTGAAACAGGACGTAGTTAGCCATTTTATATGCTTGTAAGGTGTAGTAATTCAATAAAATTCGCTGAATTTCAAAATAAGACATCATAAAATATGACCAACTGTTACTCTAAACACATCGTGAATTCTAATGTCACTTCTACACAAATGTGCACTCACTTCATTCACATCGTAGTGCAGGATATAATTTGTTGTGAAGGTAATCATCAAGAAATCATACTTCATTTAGTTACTTGACTAATTAGCATCTATCAACAATGTATGCCTGTAATATTGACAAAATGAAGTTCTCTTTAAACAAATGTTAACCGTATTAGCCGTTTATTCATTAACTGATACCGATGCCATCAGTCGACATACATACAATAAACTTTACTCTACATACTAACACATAACCCTCTCTAACCTCTCCATTTCAAACAACAATATATCAACATACAATGTTCATCTAGTCGAAATAAAAGAACATAGAATAATTAAAAGAAGCAAACGAACAATGGATGTACATATTCTGTGAATTGATTCATTAGAACTCTTCACACATCAGGCAGATCAGATTAGATCAGTTATCTCTAACTAATTGTCTAATTTGTCTGACTATAAACTGTATACAGAAATCTCTACAGAATTGACTGAATTTACGAACAAACATTGCTATGATATAACCAAATATTATATAATAATAAGTAGTCATAGTAAATTAGGTAACTGTTTCATCAAGGAATACATCAACTACAGTGAATCACAGTGAATATGCTGAAGTAATTCAAATCATAGTGATTTTCATAGTTGATAGTTTAATATTTAAAAGTGATTTTTGTGAACAGAGTATTCCGAGAAATTTTTTATTTACTTTATAGTTCTTATTTTACACTAGTGAATTGTAATTAACACTTTTGTCTGTTGAGTTGTAAGTAAGTATGCAATCCTGCATGCAGTTATGTATGTATGTATTTGTTAATATGATATAAATAATGAAGTAAACAAATACAAATCAACCAGAAATGTCAGTGTAAGTACACATTCACATCACTCATTGTCCAGGGTGTAAACACACACACACACGTACATATCTGTAATGATACTGATGAAATGCGATAGATATTGTCACGTAAAAGAATAATATCTTGTTTAATTTTATGAAATAATAAAGAATGATATTAGGTTAATGGTTAATTAATAAAGAGAGTTAACAATGTGATCACCAGTTAAATTACTGATTAGATCAGTTCAGAGTGATAAAAATTATATTTGTAGTAGAATTTCTTGTGTTAATAATTTCTCCGTGTATTTATTCTGTTTCATTTTCAATGATTTATGATAGTTTTTAATTGTTTAATAGTCCTCTACTAGGACGAGATAGCTATCCAGTGATTCTTGGTAATCCAAACCAATTCATGATACCCATATGCCTATTAATTAGTTGACTTCCTTAAATGTGGTCTATCAAAATGAATTGATGATATTTTCATGAGATAATCTTAGTGAATATCTTGAGTAAAAATAATTTGGAGTATACGCATTCATTTCAGAATTGAAATTATAAATACTGTAATAGTGAACATGATAATGTACCTGTGTATATTGATTTCACCTGTGGTTACCTTCAAAGTAATTATTGAGATGGTTTTAATTCCACCGATTCACAGACGATAAATGTATTATTAGTGTTCAGTATACTCGTAGAGGGGAACTCCTCATAAAATCTAAGAGTGAACACGTCAGTAGGCAATTGGATATCATGAATTGGTTTGGATTACCAAGAATCACTGGATAGCTATCTCGTTCTAGTAGAGGACTATTCAACAATGTGTAATTACAACTTCATCAAAGATTGAACCCATAACTCTCCGCCTCCACGGTGAACGCTTTACCATTAATGCATTGAGCCGCATCCAGATAGTTGATAGTTCTAATTTAGTCAATTCGTGAAACATATGTGTGACCTCATCCATTACCATCAGTGAATGACTTGCTCACACTCAACACCGTTTGAATCCACTGATCACATTTTCTTATAAGAACTTCAGGAGTTACCGTGAAAAGTTGACCGCTAGTCAGCTGATCATCAATAACAAATGCATATCTCTCAATTCTTTGCTCGCTTACTAGCTCTCTAGTCCTACCTTCACCACTGATGACCAGTAATTGCAAAATAAAAATTATGCATTCATTACAGAATTGAAAAATTTCATAAATCATTGAAAATAAAACAGAGAATAAATACACGGAGAAATTATTAACACAAGAAATTCTACTACAAATATAATTTTTATCACTCTGAACTGATCTAATCAGTAATTTAACTGGTGATCACATTGTTAACTCTCTTTATTAATTAACCATTAACCTAATATCATTCTTTATTATTTCATAAAATTAAACAAGATATTATTCTTTTACGTGACAATATCTATCGCATTTCATCAGTATCATTACAGATATGTACGTGTGTGTGTGTGCACCCTGGACAATGAGTGATGTGAATGTGTACTTACACTGACATTTCTGGTTGATTTGTAATCGTTTACTTTGTTGTCATAGCAATTGTTTAGATACTAGGTGATATTTCTCGAAATCGTTGTCAATGGCGCAGGTGAATACACATCTTATCTTTCTTCAAATTCTTAGTTTCTGTGCTTATCATATTTTTGTTTTCACTAAATCATATTTTTCCAAATCTTATTCCCGATCTTCGCACGTTTGCAATAATACTTATTCTGTTTTTTCCTTCTTTTTTCGGATTTATTTTCACTAATGGTCACATTATTAATATAATTTAAAGAAATGGATTTAGGAAATATGACCTACAGTTTGATGAATAATTGGCGATTTTAACGTGAATGTAGAGCTGTGTTTATTTAGCGACGCGTCGGAGTTTGGATATGAAGACGTTGTCTACGCTTGTGTCTTTTATACATATTAATTACTTTCTTGTTTGTTTATATAGGAAATATAGAGTCGTTTTGTATTGCATTAAGAATACGGAAGGTTGACGGAGTACCTTTATAGTAATTTGCATCGCTGTCGTAGATCAATGTACGAGCTTCGACCAATGGCGTTAGACAAAATCGTGACAAAACTCAAGTGATTGGACGTCGAGAAGTATTCAGAAGATGAGGAACTCTAAATCTTAGTTTGAGTGTCCTATCTTGTATAATAATGTTTCAGGAATGACAACTGAATATCCGGAACCTACCCTGGAAAAGAGTGGGTTTAGAAAATCGATGCCAATCGCTAACTTCAGCGAGGTAAAACATGGCAGTCTGTTTATTCTCTCCTATTACTTTCAGTGGGCGAAGTTGATCAGAGTTGTGACCTGGTTTAGAAGATTTATTAAGTCTATGAAGGTTCACAGTGACGACGAACTAGATTTATCGCCGAATAGTTTGCTACTTTTAAAAGAATGTAACAAAATAGTCGGAGTGAGCACCACTAAAGCTAAGCATGACAAATGGGGAAAGGTTGATTGTCTCACTAAGGTGTCTTGGAGAAAGTGGCTATAAGAATACTTACCGCTTCTTCAGTTACTGAAAAAATGGCTATTTGACCATCGCAATCTCAATGGAGGCGATGCAGTGAATGTGACTTCAGATATTTTGGTTCGCGAAAAGTGGCCCTCAGGAGTAGTAGAGAAGTGTGATGTCGATAACCACGGAAAGGCAAGTATTTTAATGATCCTTATGAGAAATGTAATAACTGGAAAAGATATGGATAGGGATCGAAAGGTATTAGTGTATGTTAAAGATGTGAAGGGTAGGCGAAATGTTGTAGGTCCTACCTGCTCCTTTAACTTTGATAACATAGTAGATAAAATCATGACTGAAGGTATCAAGTAGCCTTGTGGCACATGGAGGGATTTCGCGGGCCAAAGTAAGACGCTTTTTGATAATTCTGCGTAAAAATCCCTCCAAGTAACATTTTTCTATTGTAATTCGTTGTTTTGCATTTAGAAGTACATTTATTTACCTTAATCAGCTTAACTGCACATACTAAAGACCTTTTATCTCTAAATGAGATAGTTGGTATTTATTTTCACTGTGATATCAGTTTTTTTCGTTTGTGCTGAATTTCTATAATTCTTATGGACTTCATATACTTTGTTTTACTAAACATTTTGGATTTGGCGGCTAGCTTATTGGTCTGTTCCTCTTCTTGATTGTATTACTTGGTTTGAGTAAATCTGTGCTTTTTCTGATTGTGGGTTGACACACACTTCCAGAAATTGAAATATTGTGTTGTAACAAGTAACTTTTGATACTTTGTTATGGATATTTCTATAGATTTAGATCTTACTTTCTGGACAGGCAACACGCAATCTATCCCGAAAGGATAGAATAACATTCTCGTTTATTCCTTGAAACTACATTGATTATTCTAACTTTTGGGATAAGTTTTGGTTGAATTACCGGTGGTGACATTTGTTTAGGTAATAGTGTACAGTTTTATGATTAATTTTACATAGAACCGTTCCTCACCTAACCATTTGTTTTGAATTTCGACTGGGCAGAGGTACGCGTTTCTAAACCAATCTCGACAGTTATCCTTCGATCCAAACTGCCTCAGTTTGGATCCTACAATTCAAAACAAATATCAGGATATTGGAAGAATTGTTTTTGCTACAGTAATCTGGTATTGGTTCCGGTAATCCAAGGATCTTTTGGCTCGTGATGTCAACAAGACATCGAAGAAAGTCAACTTAAAGTCGGTGGATGGTAGTGAAACCAAACTAAACGACAAACCCCATTGTAAAAAACAAGTGCTTTTGCGTACCTTTTTGGTGTCATGGTTCAGAATAATATAAATGTAATAATGATAATAGAGTTACTTTTTCTGACTATAGTAGATGAAATAAAGGGTGTTAGTTAAGACGGCAGGTTTAAACCCGAGACACTGGAGAGGAATGTGACTCAAGCACGTAACGTAGAGTTAGCTGGTATAAATGTTGCTCATCGAAAAGGTTTATCACCTGTTATGGTAGGTTTAGAGCTCCCTAAGGTTGAACTTAGTTATTTGAATGGACAGCCAACGGCGTACTGGATGTTTATACGGCAATTGGAGACTTTCATTACGTCAAGGGTCATCGGTGTTAGTCAATACTTGGTATATTTAATACACTACTGTAAGGGCAGTGCAAAATCTGCGATTGAGTGATGTGTTGTAATGGATCCTACTGCTGGTTATAGCAAGGCCCGAGAGATTTTGAAACGGTTATTTGGTTAACTGCATATAATCGATCAGGAAATGTTGGAAGGCATAATAAACGACTATAGTAATGCTGAAAAATTAGCAAGCCTTGCTGTGAAAATGGGAAATTGTGCGATGGTTTTAAAACAGATGAATTATGACGCCGATTTGAACTCTAGCGACTTTGGGACGCATCGTTAAGTTGTTGCCCCGTTCATTGCATGTACAATCGGCGGATCTAGTCGATGCGCTAACAGAAAACGCTAGGGAGCCCACGTTTACCGAGCTCACTTGATTCACAAATCAACTCTACGAAGTGATCCGACAGCTTGTAGGTTAGTAATGATAACGTCCTCACAGAGAATTCCGATCAATCGATCTAATGTGAGCATTTTGAACTAAACAAAGCGCACGACCTTAAACCGAAAACCTTGATTCTCAATGTCCCTCCCAAGTTTATCTGCAGAGTTTAGTTTCACCGTTACAAATGCTTCTTTTGAGGTGTACTCAGTAGACCAAACAGAGCATATTGAAATAAATGGAGCTTTGATTGTGGGAAAGCTACCAGGACGTAAGCCCACCAAGTACGTAATGGATAGTATGAGGAAGTGGCGTCACTTAACTGACGTAACTTTAGATAGTCTAGACTGATGAAATATTGCTGTTGATTGGTTATGATGTTCCTGACGTGCATTGGGTCCTAGATCGACGGTTAAGGAACAGGAAACGACCATACGCTGTAAAAACATTACTGGGATGGACTGTCCCATGTCATATCGTGAATTGGGTAATGGAGTCGTGAATCATGCTTGTGAAGGATGTACGTCAAAAGACTAAGTACACAAGCTTTATGGTGCCGATGTATATTCGAGCGATAAATCTATGCCAGTAAGCGACATGAGCACCATAAAAATCGTGAAGGAGGGAAGCCATTATGCTGATGCATGACCGTAACTGCTACCTTGACGTGGTGGTCGGGATTGCCTATTGTGATGACCCAACTCAGCTATATTGGCTGGAACGCGTGTTCCTCAAGGTACTACCATGCCAAGCAGGTCTGTTGGAGAGCGATAAGTGTAAAGGCAGCAACCTAAGATCTGAGGGCGTAGTCGTACTGCTGACTGCAGCGAGGTATGACAGCAGTAAGGTGTTTTCCTCGGATAACCAGCATCTGTAGCGATGCTGCCTTCATAACGGAAGGAAGGGGTCAGAAAAGGTCGACCCTAAAAATGTCACACCTCACCTTACTCCACGGATTTCCGTCCCCGGCAGTAAGGCCTTCTAAAGAACGGAGCTAACACTTCAAAAACTTCCGATAACAAGGTCGTGGATTATCGGCCACAAGCAGTTGACCCTTGGGCTCTGCGATCGCGCTCCAAGGTCACTATGACCAATACTAACCCAGTTTCTTTTTCAGGTACCTCAAGAAGTAATATCCTTGCATTGTGTGGGCAGTCAGGAAGTGAAAATTGCCCTCATACCTCTAACAGCACATGAGATCATCTTGTTCCAGGTCAAATCCCACCATCAACTCCTAATAACTCTCTTATCACCATGCCTAATCCTTCTAACATCATTTTATCGTCTCGCGTTTCTAATGCTAATGATTTGAGCCCACGAAACGTTATTCCTGGTCTCCTAAAACAGCGCACTAAGTTATATATTGGGGCTTTCAACGTTCAAACGTTATGTCAAATAGGTCAACAGGCTTCCTTAGCCATGACTCTAGAATCCCGCTCCATCGATGTCTGCTGCATCTCTGAAACGCGTATACAGGATTCAAGCAGTCATTCGATTGACCTCACCTTGTTAAAATAAGGAACCGGCTCGGTTCACTCTTCGTGTTTCCGGAGACTCCGCTGCCACCACTCGAGGCCTTGCTAGCGTAGGCACAGCAATTAGTTCAAAAGCTGAACAGGCTCTCCTCAACTGGATTCCAATAGACAGTCGCTCTTGTGCTGTCCGTCCAAACGGAACAGTAAGGACTCGTAAAGATAGGGACACACGCCGTTGTCTCCTTGTTGTCTCTACCTATGCTCTCACTGACTGCAGCTCAGATGAAGTAAAAAATGAATTTGACAGAAAGCTTTCTAAAATTCTATGTAAAGCTAAGAGCACTGATGTTGTATTAGTGGCTGATGATTTTAATGCCCAAGTAGGTAGACTAGATGAAACCGAAAGGCCTCATGCAGTTTTTCCTTGGGCTCCGCGATCGCTCTTTCAGGTCACCAAAACCAACATTAACTGTTTCCTTTTCAGATACCTCAAGAAGTAACTTTCATAGTGTGGGCAGCCAGGAAATGACAACCGCCTTCACATCTCCATCAGCACGCGAGATCATCCTGTTCGAGGTTAATTCCCACCCTTAATGACTCTCTTATTCCTACGACTAACCCTTCTTGTATAACATCATCACCTCATCCCCCCGATGCTAATGATTCAAGTTCACAAAATGTTGTTCCTGGTCTCCTGAAACTTCGCGCTAAACTACATATCGAAGCTTATGCCAATTAGGACAACGAGCTTCATTAACTATAACTCTAGAGTCCCGCTCTATAGATATCCGCTGCGTCTTTCAAACGCGTATATAGGATTCAAGTAAATTATTCGCTTGATCCCACCTTGTCAAAATAAATAACTGGCCCGACCCACCCTTCATGTTCCTGGAGACCTCACTGCTACCACTCGAGGCCTTGCTGGTATAGGTAAAGTACTAAGTTCAAAGTTGAACAGGATGTTTTGACTGGTTTACGACAGACAGTCGCTTGTGCGCTGTACGTCTAAACGGAACGGTAAGAACTCGGAAAGTTAGGGACTCACACTACTGCCTCTTTATTGTCTCTGTCTACGCTCCCACTGATTGCAGCTCGGATGAAGTAAAGGATGGATTTTGCAGAAAACTTTCCTACCTTCGAAAAACTAAGTGCATTGATGTAGTAATGGTAACTGATGATTTTAGAGCCCGAATAAGTAGACTAAACGTAACCGATGAGCACCTGGGTGGATGCTATGGTGTTTCGGAACAGATAATGGCGACCATCTAACACAACTATGCTCAGATAACCGTCTATTTCTTACAAGCACCAAATTTGAGCATAAGAAAAGAGATCAACTGACATCGATCTTCACAATCAACTCAACACTGGACTCAAATAGACCACATTGCCGTCAGTTATTTTTGAAGAGGCTTGATAGAAAACTGTTTCTCATTTTGGAACACATGTTTAGATTCAGATCATGCTTTTGTACGAGTGCGAACTAGTCTGCGTCTCACTGGATGTAAAATATCCACGACAAAGATTCCTCTCAAACTTCAACTTAATGATGAAAAGTCAAGGAAACATTTCAAGAACAACTAAAAAACTAATTAGTCGAATACGTAAGTGATACCCACTATGAGTCAGCTTGGAATGATATCCGAAATGCTGTTGAAACAATGATATGTACTGGTAAAGTAAACCAAAAGGTTAAAACTCAATGGATTTCAGCTGCATCTACTGAGCTGATAGATGCTCGACAACACAACCCGTTTCGCTCTGAACACGATGAGGAGCGAAGGCAACTTAAACACAAGCTGATTAGAGGCCTACGCAATGATCGTGAGCAGTGGTGGGTAGCGAAAGCTAAAGAGGAAGAAAAGGCAGCGTCAATAGGTAACAGTAGGCAACTATTCAGACTTATCAAGGAAACGGGTATCAGGAAAACAATTATGAGTGAAGCTATCTCAGAAAAAGTTGGGACCACTATTCACTGAGAATCCAGAAGATTAGACTGATGGGCAGAACACTTTAGAGAACAGTTCAACTGGCCATCAGCGTCATTCCTGTTGCTCACTATCCACAAGTAACCTGAATGGCAAATTATTATTGGTCCCCTAAGTCTCAGTGAGGTTGAGAAGGCTATAGAGAACTTAAAGCGACAGAGAGCAGCAGGTCCTAATGGATTAGCCCCTGAGATATTTAAGGACGGTGGCCTAGCTTTAGCAACGAGATTATCTGAGTTTTCGGCTAGAATTTGAAAACTGGGTGTAATCCCATCTGACTGGTCGCGAACACTAATCGTCACACTAATGACAGAGGTTCTCGTGTAACAATTACCGAGGAATCAGCTTAACGAATAGTGTCTAAAATATTGACTCCAATAATACTTCGGCGTCTAACTGAAGCTCGTAAAGAGGAAACTAGGAAGAACCAAGGTGGTTCCAGACCTGGACGTGGTTGTATAGACCAAATATTCACACTTCGGCAGGTCCTGGAACATAGGAACACTTTCAGACGCCCAACAATAGCTGTATTCAAGGCAGCGTTTGACTCTATCGATCGTAAGGTTATGTGGCAATGTCTGTCATTGAAAGGCGTACCGAAGAAGTGAATTAACCTTATACCAGCTCTCCACTCGAACACTACATGTCGAGTCAGAGCTTATGGCAGATTGCCGTCAGAATTGATCTTTTCTAGTGATGTCCGTCAAGGTTGTTCACTTTTCCCATTTTTATTCAATTTAATCATTGACATACTTCTAGAGTTAACATTGTCATCGTCTGATTTCTCTGGGGTTAGTCCGCTTCCAGAGATAACTTACTGACTTAAAATATGTAGATGATATAGTTCTATTGGATGAAGATGCTGATAAAATACAGAATTTTTCGACAACCTTAAACATGAACGTAAGCATGTTTAGGATGCGATCTTCCCCATTCAAATGCAAAATGCTGCTTTTGGATTGGCTTACTTCGGCAGCGCGATTAGTAAATAGGGAGCAAAGCAGTTGAATGTGTTAACCGCTTTACTAATCTTGGGGGCCTTATCAGTCCTGATTGTCTGGTGTCTTCTGAAATCTCGTCTAGCATATAGAAGGCCCAATCGGCTTTTTCCAGTTTGTGTCACTCCTAGCGTAGGCGAGACATCTGTCTACTGATGAAAGGACGCGTTTATTGTGTAGCAGTTCGATCCGTTAAACTTTATGGTTGTGAAACATGGCCTTTAAGGATATAACATATTCGTAGGCTTCTAGTATTCGATCATAGAGGTCTTCGAAGCATTGCTCGTGTTTGCTGGGATCATCGAGTAAGCAATGCATGGGTTAGGAATAGAGTACTAGGTAAATACAGTAAGTCTATTGATGAAGCAGTAAATCTTCACCAGCTGAGGTGGTTAGGACATGTGTTACATATGCCTGACCACCGTCTACCTCGACGAGCAATGTTGTCTGGTGTGGGAGTAGGCTGGAAGAGAGCTAGGGATGGCCAAACAAAAACATGGCACCAGTCATTGACAATTGGGCTGATTTATGTTAATAGATCCAGACTACTTGATTGGGGCTCGCGTGATGATCGTAACAAATGGTTAGAGACTTTAAATGAGATGGCTCAAAATCGTTGTCAATGGTGCAGGTGCATCCACATCTTATCTCCCACCGAATTCTAAGTTTTTGAGCTTATCATAATTTTCTTTTTACTGAACCAGATTTTCTCAAATCCCACCTCCGATCTCTGCACCTTTGCCTTGTTACTTACTCTGTTACTACCTCCACTACTCTGGAATCTGGTCCGACAATTTAATCTCTATTTGCTTATTGTAGCATGGCAACTTGAACTGATGTACGCATGTACCATGTTCTACGTTGTAAATGACGGACTAAATAATCAGCGTAAAGTCTTTTCATACTCTTAATCCTTCGATCTCTATCGCTCTTCTCAATTATAAACCACATTTTAAAACTAACACTGCTATGATAGTTTCTTCTCCTCTGCTATCCATCTTGTTAGGTTTTGGGAACTCATTAACATCACATAAATTTGCGCCAGATTGAATAATGTGTATTCTATGGATACAGCCTCCATAGCTTGGCTGTCGATCAACAATAATCATATCACGCCAAATTGCATTAAAATGAAGGATGAGTGAGTTAATAATTACTGATGGCAAGCCATTCAGTCAATCAATAACAACGTAGAAATTGGCATATACTCTTATAGGTTGTGACATAATAAATGCACGACGAGATCAAATTTACAATAACATGACAACAGAATACACGAAAAAAAGTAAAGGTGTGTGAGGGAGAATTGTGTGCCTCCACCACTGAGTTTTGGGAAAACGGAAATATCTTGTATTTATGATCAGCATAGAGCCTGGTACATATGTGCATCGACCCAAATTGACAAAAAGAGCACAGCAACACCATATTAGTGGAAATAGGAGTTACTCAATTATAGTAATAACGAAAACAAACAGTGAATACATGAAATACGGATCAGGAAAAAGAGGTAGTGTGAAGAGTTATGGAATAATGTTAAGCTCGCGACAAAAGGTGATAATCACCATCAGCAAAGACCCGTGGTGCCATAGTTAAGAATCGGTCACAGTGGCGCATGTATATTCACTCTTCACCTTCTTCTGAATCTTAAGTTGCATTATTTCCTTATACACACCACCTGACATATGTGCAGGGCTTAGTAGGTGTGATTAAATCAGAGCAGAAGCTACACTTCTGAAAGTATGTATAACATTTAAAAGTTAACAATTTTCCAATCAGGATATGACACGCTGACCTTTCATATGTTTCTGTAAGTTTCTAACGAATCTTCATACGGCATAACAAGTTTCCAGAGAATACACCAGCTTCCAGGATATACTCAAGGAATTGAGGAGGAATGAGGACATAATCCACTCTGCTGTTTGATTATCTAATTTGTTTGAGGAGTAACTGGTTAGTATCTACTGCTCGCCGAGGAGCTAAGAGATGTGATGATTTGCTCACATACGATCACGTAACATTGTAGGCCCTAATTCTCATTGATTGTATAGCTAAAAAAAATTGTTATAATAATCATCCATAAGATATTAATTACCTTTCTTTGTGGTTCCCCTTGTCTTCCTCCAAATTCTAATTTTTGAGCTTATTATAATCTACTCTTTACTGAATCACTTTTTATCTCAAATCTCATCTCTGATCTCTATGCCTTTCCATTAGTACTTACTCTGTTACTACCTCCCCTACTCTGGGATTTGGTCCGAAAATTTAATCTCTATCTGCTAATTGAGGCATGGCAACTTGAAATGATGTACGCATGTACAAAGTTCTACGTCGTAACTGACTGACTGACTGACTCTTTGTGGTTCCACATATAGCAGTAGATCATTCACAATCTCGACAATCATGATATTGAAGCTACAATATGCAAAATGGAACAAAAGGGAAGCACATTTAAATTATTTTGGCATTTTTTAAAACCAAATTAACATTGGATTATGGCTAACAAATAGAATTCATAATGTGCAATTATACTTATTTTAAGACTTGCTAACTACATGTACCTACAACATCTCAATCTTGTTGATATTTGTTATATTGGGCGATTCGTCAGGAGAAACTAACTTTCAGAACTATTTCCCAGAAGATAATTTCATCTATTTTAAGTATATGTATATCGATTATTTTATTACTAATATTGTCACCTTCCCATCGTTCTAAACTCCCATTAAGCTCATGGACTGTATCATATCATTTGTCATTCAGAAACTACAATCAGTTAACTGTGTATCTGCACCCTCAGTTCTCAATCATTATTGTTCCCGTTTTGCAAAAATATCATTTTTCCTATTGATAGGCTGTGTGATCAGGTTTTGTTTGCATATAAATGTTAAAATGAAATATGAACTGACTGTCTGGTGGTTGGTTCAATTATCTTGTTTTTTTCCATTCCGACTGTAAGGGCTAGTGATCGTGGGGAAGGCGTGTGTGTGTTTCGATTAATCCTATCAAGGTTACTGTTTTCCATATATTGTGATTTGACGTAATCTAAACACAAGGGATTGGCGACGGAGTGGTCGCGTATTCTCAATACGCAATACTAGTAATATCAAAACCACATAGTTTATTTACATAATTAAATAAAAGAAAGACTTTATTTGACATTAACATAACATGCAAGTACTAAGAGAGATTGAAGTAAAAGTCGTACCAAGATACACGACATTCGACGTAGTCTTAATTATGAATCTCCAATTTCACAAACATCGAGATTATAAACAGGTTTATATAAGTCATTTTCATACCTTTAACTAAAATTATCAGTTTGACATTTAGAAGGATGAGGTCGAGGACTATTCAAACTAGATCACATTCAACAATTGCTAAGAAGCTATTCACTTCAGACAAATTTACAGCTGTTGAAACAGCAGTGATATCTGCTAGTAAGGTAAATCAGAAGGCTAGGATGAAGCCCTGGATTTCAGTAGCATCCACCGAACTGATGGATGCTCGTAAACTCATCCCACCTGGCTCTGAACATGATGAAGGGCGAAGTGAGCTTAAGCGCAGGCTGATAAAGAGCCTACGCAACGACCGTGAACAGTGGTGGGTGGCGAAAGCAAAAACGATGGAAAAGGCAGCGGCGATAGGCAACAGTAGGCAACTTTTTCGACTTATCAAGGAAACTGGTATTAGGGATCCGAATGTCAGTGAGACAATCTCGGAAAAGGATGGGATTATTATTTATTCTCAGTCCAGGAGATTGGACCGATGGGCAGAACACTTTAGGGATCAGTCCAACTGGCCTGCAGCCACACTTCGGTTGCCCACGATCCCCAGTCATCTTAAATGGCAAATCGACTTAACTCCTCCTAGTCTTAATGAAGTTGAGAAGGCTATAGGAAAGCTGAAGCGAGGTAGAGCAGCAGGTCCTGATAGGCTTACCCCTGAAATTTTTAAGGATGGTGGTCCAGTTTTAGCAGCTAGATTGACTGAAATCTTAGGTAGATTCTGGGAACTGGGCGTAATACCATCTGACTGGTCTCAATCCCTGATTGTCCCAATTTGTAAGAAAGGACAAAAGTCTTCTTGTGACAATCCCAGGGGAATCAGTCTGACTAATATAGTTTCTAAATTGTTAGCCTCGATTATACTTAGACGCTTAACTAGAGCTCGTGGAGAGCAGACTAGAGAAAACCAGGCTGGATTCAGACCTTGACGTGGCTGTATAGACCACATCTTCACACGACGACAGGTCCTGGAACACAGACACACATTTAGGCGTCCTACAATAGTTGTCTTACTGGACCTAAAGGCGGCATTCCACTCTGTTGATCGTGAGGTTCTGTGGCAGTGTCTGTCATTGGAAGGTGTACCAAAGAAGTACATTAATCTTATACAAGCTCTCTACTCTAAAACTACAGGTCGAGTGAGAGCTTATGGCGAACTGTCATCGGAATTCCTCACTCCAAGTGGTGTCCGTCAGGGATGTCCACTTTCCCCATTCTTGTTTAATTTTGTCATAGACATGCTCCTAGATATAACCATGTCTTCGTCTGACTTTTCAGGAGTTGACTTACTACCAGGAGCCTCGCTTACTGACTTAGAGTATGCTGATGACATAGTCCTATTTGGTGAAGACGCTGACAAAATGCAGAGTCTTCTGACTACCCTGAGCAACAGTGCAAGCATGTTCGGGATGCGGTTTTCCCCCTCGAAATGCAAAATGTTGCTTCAGGATTGGGTTGCATTGCTCGTGTATCGTAGGAAAACCAAGTGAGCAATGCTGTCGTTAGGAAACGGGTTCTAGGAAAGGATGGCAAACCAATAGATGAGGTATTGAGACTTCATCAGTTGAGGTGGTTGGGACATGTGTTATGCATGTCTAACTACCGACTGCCTCAACGAGCTATGTTTTGCGGTGTAGGAATAGGGTGGAAGAAAGCTAAAGGCGGCCAAACCAAAACATGGCAGAAATTGATGAAGTCACTGACAAGTGGACAGAGTCATGTTGGTAGATGTAGGCTACGTGGTTGGGGTCGGCGAGACGGAAGTCACCAATGGTTAGAGACCTTGAACGACATGGTTCAGAATCGTTCACAATGGCGCAGGTGCATCCACCCTTTGTGTTCTCTCAAAATCTAACCTTCTGAATTCTCTATCTTTCTCCTTTCAAATTTATCTCACTAAATTATACTTTTCGAATCATATATTCGCTCCCTAATCTTCTGCTATACTGCTAATACTTCTACTAGCGCTATCACTCTTGGATTTGAACTGACAGTTGCGTCTCTGTGCTGATGTGGTATGGCGACCTGAACTGATGTACGTACGCACGAAGTTCTGCGTTGTATCTGTCTATCTGTCTAATATATGGATGAAGTAAGATGCATGCAAATACTAATATAATCTGCAGACTTGATAAAGGTATTGTTCACAGAAGAAGGCTGGTCATGCAAGAAAGATGAGAAAAGTGGAAGAAACAGCATCATGATGTACACCAACTTCTGTTAACTGACGGGTGGAGCACTGTTCTTTATACATAGTATATTGTTCTCTTCCAGAGAAATGGGAATACATTCAGTTGATTATCGAGCTTTATATGTTAATATTCTTAGGTATCTTTATTAACATAGGTTTAGGAGCAGAGTCAAAGGCGGAAGTATAATCGAGAAACATACTTCTGACATACTTTTTATCCATTTTCTACTTAGGCACTATATTATGATGTAAGACAATTGCTGCATCCAATATGCTCATATTGTATTTGTATGCAAACTGATTTAGGTCGATATGTCCTTCCAACTGGGTCTGCGGTCTGCATAGTGAAAGGTTTTTCATAATTTTGAGAAAGGGAGAAATTACAGTTGAGGGTTTAAACTTAACATTCTCATCAGTGGACACATCTGGGGTGGTTGGGATATGTATTACGAATGCCAAACTACTGCTTACCTCTACGGGCCATGATGACTGCTGTAAGAGGAGGAGCGAGAAAAAAACATGGTTAGAGACTGAAGGTGACAGGGATCGAGACAGGTCGCAATGGAACAGGTGTAATCACTATTTTCGTTTCTTTATGTTCTGAGCATGGATATTTTTTGTAAACAGCCTAGCTACAAATTTATCCACATCGAGCCATATTCTCAATGTCCAACATTCTGTTTACTGTTACTGATATGACTATTATTTGGTGTTGATGTTACTGTCTTAGTGGTTTCCAAAAATTTCAAGGAAGCCTCTATAAAGTTCTGGCTGACCGATGGAACATCACAAGGATTATTGACAGCTACTATTAACATCAGGTTATTGCCAACAAGGTGTGGATTTGTAATTACTTGTATTCATATCCTATCGACTACGAAATTGTAATGCGTCCAAGTGACCCGATATCCTCAAGGCTGACTGAGTATAACCGACAGTAAACCTTATTTTACTTAGATTTTGTGCTATCTGGATTACGTCACAAAGGCGTATCTGCAATTTTGAGAGGAATGAGGCTCCATGGCGAATTTGACTCAGTGTCACCCACTTTCAGTCTGTGACCGTTAAGGCTCAGCTATGCAGGTTATTATAACATAGTGAATACAAACACCGAGTGGTCAAGTGTATTGTAGATCCACGGGTAGTAGTTTAAGCTGAATTGAATAAACGTCATTCACTATAGATATACACTCCGAACATATACTACTGTATAGTCAGGTCTCTAAGATTATTTAGCGTTGATAGAATTCAACTATCACTATAAGGGACTAGACAAATCACGTAAATCAGTACTCAGTAAGTAAATAACTAAAATATATCGGTGCTTCAGAAGGCTACTTCTAAGTGCCAATTAGAGCGAAATCTAGGTAAAGTAAGGTTTTCTGTCGACCACCCACAAACCACCTTCTCTTACGAAATATAAACTCATTTAAACTAGTGGCTGCAATATACGAATTTGAACGAATAAGAAAAAAGTATCAGCAACACTGTTTTTATACAAGGGCTATCAAAAATCAAATCAAAGTATGTGTAGTAATCGTTGGGTCGTCTTCCTACCAAATCCACAAACATATCATCTAAACAGTAACTTACTTCTTCATAATAAGCGTAAAAACGTGCTGTATCTACTTCATCTAATAATTGCGCCAACATTGGAATTTGCTCAAAACACAATGTAGACTTGGATTTGCGTGATTCATATGACATAGGAATATCTGCCGAATATCTGTTGTGATGAGTATTGATGATCATGGTTACGTTTGTCATTTCCTGTTGTAGTCGTTACTGGCATCATCATGATATCAGTATCATCTGGTGAAACTTTATAACTTGTAGGCATTTCTATTGCATGATCGAAATAATGACTTGTTGTCTTGAATGGTTTTATTAAAATCTATGCATTGGTGTGAATAACAACAGCTGATGGGTGCACATCTGCAGAGTCTAAGAACTTGTAATTATTCTTGATAATTTGAATAGCACTACGGACACTATTCGATGAAAAAATAAAAAAACGCAGAAAATATGTAAAATGGGGATACTAAACAGGCGGATGAAAATATAAGAATGTGAATTCGAAGAGGTTTATTAACTTCTGTAAATTTGCACTATATGTGAAATGAATTAAATAACTCATTGGCAAACGAAGATTTAGTATGCTGTGTGAAAGTTACCTCTGTATAAGTCTATGGCTGGGAAACATGAGCTATGTGAAGGCGGCATGTCATTAGTAAGAAGTTATTTTAATGCTTGGTTTGCATACACTGAAGAGATCAAGTGAGCAATGCTGAAGTTAGACACATAGTACCACTCGAATATAGCGAATTCAGTGATATGTGGAGGAACCATCATTGACTTAAGTCATTGTGACATGAAGAACGTATAACCAGCTACCAACCAAGGATAAAGTAAAACTAAAACATGATACTTCCCTCCATAAAGGTATGAATGATTAGTTTTAGATGCTCTAACAGGTGCAAGACAACATGTTTGTGATACGAGTGATAATCACCAACAGTTATTAAAACAATGGTTGGTAACAAAGTTCAAGATCAATCAGAACGGTGCTGATTTATGTTTCCTCTGGAAATTAAATTCCATTACTCTTTAAACAAGATTATATCTTAATACTACATCTTGCTGAATTGTATTGTGGTATAACTCTTATCAATTCGATACGGCCTTACAAATGTGGAATGGGAACTTGGTTAACGCAAATATGTGACAGGCTTTACGTTGTTTATAAATGATTGTGGTAAGGCATGTGAATATTAAAACAGAACAGAAGTTGTACCACGATATGTGACACCCTGCATAGTCTTGATTATGGAATAATCAAATGCATAAACACTAAACATGATGTGAACATCAACACTAAGATGTGGATACATTCTATTGACTAATTTCGAATATGATTAAACGTGCGTCCTAAGTTCCATATTATAGCCACAATTCAACATTGATACCAAAGTCAACACCATCCCTGGTGCCATTTGTCACTGTTGTGTGATTCGGATGTAACTAAAATCCATGTAATGCACGAGTGGATAAATTAGTTTTCAATGACTGTGCATGCTGATAACTTTTCATTAAGATGTAAGCATGTTGTCTGTGTTGTTCAGTCCAACAAATTTTAAATTCATATATTTCAAGAAGATCAACAGGTGTGAGCTAATAAATAAAATAAATAAAAACAAGAATAATAAATACACAGTAACAGCCTTATTCAATATTCACTGGCATTTAGTATATGCTCATCAGCGGGCATTTGTTACGTTAAACAAAACATGTCAGCTACCGATTTGTTCAACAGGAATGAATTTATTGGCAATTATTCTCAATGTTGTCTACATTCAAGACTGTAATTAGTCAGTGGATAACATGTGAGGAATTTGTGTCGAAAATAACTAGGTCCAAATTTCAAGTGTGAACATCGCTAATGGAATGTGGGATGTACATAGACCTGAGGAGTCCACTATGTAGACGAAATATGCATCATCTATTTTAACTCAATCTACATACCAAAGATGTTAAAACTTATTAGTAAAAACCACATTAAAATAACTAACTCAGAATACATATTTTGTAAGAGATAGAACAACTATGGTTAGAATATACACAACCAATTTAGAAGGTGAACTAATTACTACGTAGAGAGCAAAAGGAATGAAACAAGCTGGGAAATCTATTGGCAAACCACAATTATAAAGTAAATGCATAACATATCTATATTTATATTACAAATAATACAGATCATTGAGTCAATAGGATACGATCTAGAGTAGTATACAGCATAGTATCAATGCATGAATCAATAACGTAAAATAGTTTAAGCACTAGTAAGCTAAAGGAATATTCAAGAGCATCACTGACTTTATTGACACAGGTTTACACAATTTAAGTAACGACATCAGGTAGAACTAAACCATAGTGCCAATGCTGAGCGACTTTGAGATTACATTCAGTCAATTTCAGTCGATCAAAAGACAGTTTATAAAAATGGCCCGTTCTTAGTAAAAAATTAAAAGTGAACTATGTTACAATATAGGGTTAGTAAAAGATTTCATTTGAGATCGGATTAACTGTACTACGTCTCCCAACAAAAATATTAAATAATAGATGACTTGTTTAAAAAAGAAAAAATATCAGTATTGAAATATTATACCGCTGCTTTCGAATTTTGAAGGAAACGACTTTAGTCATAATCTAACCTCTACCATACTACTAAACTTAACCCTCACTTTGGTGCAACCATAACATTAACGCTAGCTCTAACATAAACAGTAATCCTGACCAAACTAATAAATATTATCGACATAATAGCAATGTATAAATAACCTCACTTACATCTTCATGTGTCATTTGACCCTCACAATTATTGGTGGTAACACCATGACCCTCACTCGCTGTTAACGTATAAGCATGATTGTTATAAATATCATTACTACTAGTAGTAGTAGTAGAAACAAATGTACTTAAATTATCATGATGAATCGGCGATTGTTTCAACTGGTGATTCAATGTCTCCTCATAAATCTATGATGATGTGTTACTAGTATTTATTGAAAGGTTAGTAGAAGTTGAAGCGGAGTTTATCGATGTATTATTCAAAGAAATCGACATTAAGACGTCAAGTGTTAGTAATAAGATCTACAATTTTAATTTCAACATTATTATTACCATTGTTTTCATTGGTAGTAGCAGCCATTGTCGTCGTACTGGATGCCATCGTAGTTGTCGATCGTGGTCCAGGTATATATACACGTATAGTGACATTGGATGGAAGAACAGTTGGACAAAGCTGTTGATAATGTAATGATGGTATCAGGATAAATGCTTCAGTAGCATCGTTATCATTCAGTTCTTCATTGAATAGTTCCATTTTATGAATGATGTTATTAATAGTAGTATTTGACTTATTGTCGCCAATGTCATTAGTCTATAAAAAGTAGGAATCAAAAACATATCGTCAATAGTATGAACTAAAACATTATTATAAGAATTAAGAAAAAAAGTAACAAAGTACAGAACAACTAACGATTTTCAACAATAAGATAGGTTAAGTAAAACGAAGGAATACTGGCGACCAATAAACAGAGAAACATAAATAGTGAAAAGATCTTCATCACTGTGAACGATCCTCAATTTTGCCAAGCAACGTCTCAAACCACTGCTTTTGATTACAGGGAGGACACCAAATACACATTCGTATCCATCAATATAGAGCTGGCCAACAGGTTGAATCGATTGGTATCAAAAATGGTTTGATGGGTTTAGATCTCTCAAAGCTTACATCGCATGCCGAGGTGCGTGGTAGTTGTGTATACGTATTACAGATCTTAATCACCTCAGCTGATTATTTACAACGTCAGCAACAGATTAATTATATTTACTGAATACCTTATCACCAACTGTGGAATTATTCGCGGGAATTCATAAATACGCAACAGCAACGAGAAACGATTCAGAGTAGTACAACGTTCATACATCTAAGTAGTTTATGTTAGTATCGATAGTGAAGAAACAGGTGAAATCAGTCTACTCATAATGAAAACCACATTGATTGACGTTAGTTGAAAAAACCACTGACAGTCCCTATGTAAAAGGTTAGGTATGCGACGAATTAGTAAGAGCAGTACTACCCAACATACATGAGGATGATCGATGATTTCTTATGCACCATCATCTGAATAAACTACTGGCATAAAATGGGGAAACCATGTTAATAATGCTGGGGTTCGACAATCTGAGTCTGGGGCGCAATGATGACGCTTCAATTGGTAATGCTATCTATGAACGTTAGCCTCTGTATTGTGAAGTATTTCATAAAGCTGAAATCGAGTTCAAAAAGTAAAAATGGGCAATGTATGACAGGGCAATGAAAATGATAGAAAGCTAAGTAAGACTGATATCTGTCGATTTGTCATGACGTCTGTTCGAAGTTCGAAAACAGTGTAGCTCAGTGATTTGCAATTTTATCGGATATGACTCAGAATATGGGTTAGTTGATAGTTGGCAGCAAGCTTTAAAGGAAATATTTCATAAAAGTGGGATAAGCTTTCACCAATTAGAATAGCTTTAATTAGCTTCATTTATAACTAAACAACCGAGATCGATCCACAACAAGTACAAACTACAAACTAAGATCAGTCACCAAGATATCATTTTATCCTAAGTATTTAGACTGTTGACCTTTATGATATGTCGGAATATTATAATAAATAATATCGCCTACTGCTATGCAGGAACTAACCGCAACTCTAACCGGAAACTTATCTGCGCCAACTGATACTCGTAAACCGTGACCAACGACTCGATACTAATTACTCACCCCGAAACAAAATCAAGAACACCAAAGCAGCACCAGGAAGATTCAATTCTATTACAATTCAAGTCTGTATATATAGATACAAAAACGACCTTGGGAAAAACAGAGTAATTAGCATACTAAAATGACATTACAACCAATCACAGTTAGCAAGGTCCAGCGGAGGAAATGAAAAGCAGTACCGGTTTCCGCTCACTTTACAATTAAATAAAAAATAGCGAAATCACATGAAAAATAACTAGTTTCTCCTCTTCTTAGCACCTCCCCTTTTTGAGAAAAGTTCGCTTTCTTGGAACTTCACTGTGGCTCTTCGTTTTCTTTCACTTCGTCTTATTGGCTGTTGTTCTTCGGATGCTCCTTTCTTGTTGTTTGCTGCAATTAATGTTGGTTTCTCCGTGGGGAGCTTGAAAGTGTCAAGAAGAAGTTCAAGCGCTGGGTTCGGTTTATCTGCTTTTCGCTCACCAAACCTTCTTCGCAGCTGGTTGCGATGTCGGATCCATATTTGTCCTCCCACTGCTACTTCATACATCACCTTTCCTCTTTTACCTTTAATTACTCCGTTTTTCCATTTCTCGCTTCCTGGTATGTAGTTCCTTACGTACACCTGCGTGCCGTTTCTATAGATATCATCATCGTTGCTTTTCACTTTTGCCGGCCTCATTAACTCATTCATCGTTCTCAGTTTCCGTCCCATGAGTGCTTCTGCTGGTGATTCCTGTTCTGGAGCACTGTTGTTTGGGGTACTTCTATATACAAGTAGAAAACGCTGAATAATTTCTGCTAGGCTTCCCTCCCCCTTTGCCTTCAGTACAGCTCTTTTGAAGGTATCCACAAACCTCTCCGCTTGTCCATTTGATTGTGGATGGTACGGTGGGGAGCGAATATGTGTGATAGCGTTTTCTCGACAGAATTCACTGAATATCTGTGACGTAAACTGGGACCCGTTATCAGTGACTAGTGTCTCTGGAAACCCATGACACGCGAATATCTTCCTCAATGTTTCCAGGGTTTTCTGCGTGGTCGGAGGAACTACAGGATGGATCTCTGGCCATTTCGAATATGCGTCTACTAACACCAAGTAGTAGACTCCTGACATGGGTCCGGCAAAATCTAAATGTACTTTGCTCCATGGACCCGCAGGAACAGGCCAGCTTACTGGTTCCGCCTTCGGTGGGTTTTTAGATGCTTGCTGACACCGGTCACACTTTCTCACCAAGTCTTCAATCTGGGCGTCCATTTTCGGCCAGTATGCATAGCTCCGTGCCACTGATTTCATTCGAGCTGTTCCAGGGTGTCCAGCGTGAAACTGCTTGAGTACTACTCGACGTAACTCATATGGTATCACTACTCGATCCCCAAACATAAGGCACCCTTCTACTAGGCACAGAGCTTGTCGACGTTGATATAGCTGTCTCAGTTCTTCATCTAGAGAACGTGGCCACTTGTGCTGCATATAATAGATTGCTCGTTGAATCGTTTTGTCTCTTCTTGTGAATTCAGCAACTTGCTGTGTGGTAACAGGAAGTGCTCTCACAGCATGAATGAAACTTTCTTTAGCGTAATCTCTCGTATCGATGGCGGCAATCACCGACTCTTCACTCTTCGTAGGATAGGTGCTTAGTGGAACAGCATCTAGTTTCAGGTCAGTAATCCAATCTAACCCCAACAAGTTAAGATTGTTGTTAACCACATAACATACTCCATCCGTGGTTATTTCGTTGAATGACACTGAGCACACAACTTTGCCAATGATCACTAAACGATCGCCTGATGCACTAATGGCGAGTTGTTCTGTAGGGTGTAGCACAGGTTTCCCAATTTTAATCCATGTTTTTCTAGAAATAATAGTAATATCAGATGCTGTATCAAGTTGGAGGCTTACCGTATGACCATTTATCCGGACAGAAACGTACTTTCTGGCTGGTCTCTGATGAGCGTGATTCAGGGTGGATACTGAGAGTGACTCAGCCGGCTTACTCGGTGAATGGAATCTTCTTCTGGAACGTGATCGAGTGCGTCTGTCTTTCTGCCTGCACAAAGTTTCTTTGTGTCCCAGTCTGTTACACTTTCCGCAACGATAGTTCTTAAATGGACAAAACTTGGCAAAATGCCATCCATCACAGTTCCAGCATCTGGATGGGGGAGTAATATTCTTCTTTTCGGCTAATTTATCACGATAAGTAGAGGTGATTGCTGGAGTGACTTGATGAGAAATAGGTTTTCGACGAACAGCATGAACTTCAGTGTCACCATTACCACCAGACTGGACAAGTGCAGTATCATGCTTTGAATTGGTCAGTCGTTGATATTCTGCAGCAATGTCATTTAGAGACAATGTTGGTTCTTGGTCAAGACGGTGAAGCAGTCGCGTTCGAATATCAGCGAATTTTTCTGACTGTAGGCTGCAGATGAGTATTAACGATTTAAATTGGTTCTCCGTTAGGTCTTTCAATTTAAACCGTTCACATTCTCTGTTTACAACTCCAACATGAGTTAAGAAATCATCTGATTCATTCATTTTTAACTTTAGGCAACGATATCTAATATTGAATAGAGAAGAATTGTCACCAAAGTGTTGGCTGAGAGTTGAGCAGGTTTCAGAGAATGTTCTATCTCGAGGATTTTGAGGTAAAATTAGGTTGCAGTATTTGTCAAGTTCTGCTGCACCAAGCTTTCTGAGAAGTAGGCGAACTTTCCATGCATCGTCCTGTGAAGCTAAATCATACGTAAACAAATCTTCATATTTCCGGAACCAGGTATCAAAAGTAACATTAGCTTCTGGATCATAATTAAATTCAGCAATACTATTAATAATTCCATCAATTGAAAGTGCAGAGTTGGGGACAGGAACATTCGAGGATGATTCAAGATTGGATTTCAGGCTCGTAAAAAGCTTCATTAGTTTGAGTTGTTCATCCAACAACGAATCACTTTTAGTAGGATCCACAGTCAACATCACCCGTCGCCAATTGATATGTCGGAATATTATAATAAATAATATCGCCTACTGCTATGCAGGAACTAACCGCAACTCTAACCGGAAACTTATCTGCGCCAACTGATACTCGTAAACCGTGACCAACGACTCGATACTAATTACTCACCCCGAAACAAAATCAAGAACACCAAAGCAGCACCAGGAAGATTCAATTCTATTACAATTCAAGTCTGTATATATAGATACAAAAACGACCTTGGGAAAAACAGAGTAATTAGCATACTAAAATGACATTACAACCAATCACAGTTAGCAAGGTCCAGCGGAGGAAATGAAAAGCAGTACCGGTTTCCGCTCACTTTACAATTAAATAAAAAATAGCGAAATCACATGAAAAATAACTAGTTTCTCCTCTTCTTAGCACTTTACCTAACAATATTTCATTTCATTTCGTGTCCAATTATAACTAACTTATACACGCCAAATTTAATTAGACTTGCCTGAGAAAAATGTAAGCGCTTCACCATTAAATCCACTGTCAGTAGACATCGACAGGTTTTCAGAGAGAGACCAACACTCGGTCATTGATGGTGTAGAAGATCAAATGATCTTTCAGGCTAAGTATATTACCGCGTCGCTACCTTCCAAATAACCTAAAAATGATCTAATGTAAATGTATATATCCACATTTTAGTTTATGAGGGAACAATGACTTTCTATTAGTATTATGTGAGTTATTCACTAGTTATACGGTCAGTAAAATAGGATGACAATCAGAGCGTAGCACAAACTCTAGACATTACCAACTGATTACATTTTTATAAAAATACGACATTCCGAAGAAATTATGTCAAAAGCCAATGACTTCACAAACTACTTCATTGTTTAGAGCCTATAAAGTATCATAACAGGAATTTACAATTCATACGGCAACCATCTCGGCCGATGAACAATCACGATTTCATCAAGTGTTTTACGTCTTTGTTTAATACTCTGAACCGTGCATCCGCGTTACAACCTCAATCGTTTCAAGATATGTGGATGATACTTTAAAGATATCCACAATCAAGAACATTTAGCATAAGTAGATTAAGAATATCAAAAATATTTAACAGTTAAATCCTTTAAACAAAAGAAAAAACTAGATTGAAGGCAAATAAGTAAACGAACTCTGCTTACGAAAGAAATTAGAGAACATAACTAAAACAAATTCTCTCAGTGGCATATGTAAATTAATGAAGACGTCCAAAATGTGGTTTCCTTGATGGATTATATTGATAAAATGATCCACGACAAAAAGGAGGCGAAATTCGGTAAAGGCAAACCTAAGGTCATCAAAAACAACAACTAATATATAACTTCATGCAAACTTCCACTGGGGCTATCGGTGAGGATCAGAAACCTAGCAATAAATTATATTTCATCTAGAAACTTTCCACTTCTAATAAGAGGGGCCTAAATAATCCTACTTTGTAAATTTTCAATAATCGTATTTCCGTATAAACCGAAGTAATTAGTTTTCCTAGGGAAACGCTTTTTAGCTTTTAAATTAAAAAGTCATACACAAGGCGGGGTAGTGTGTAGTTAATACATTCGCAATTTCTCACAATCAGGAAGCCAAAGTACACCAATGGTTTAAAATCAAGATTCCACAGTTTCACTATGTGGACCTTCCACGTCCACTAATTCGGTTTAAGAGCCCCACATTTACTTTTGTCCTCTCACTTTATAATCAATGGCCCCCTTTCATTCCTTAGTGTTTAGGAAGCGGATTTGAGCTTTATGACAAAGCTTACAAACCGAATCTTAGCTGAACCACTGCAATTAATTGGTTTTATTTTTGCTAAATGATAATGCCTAAATATAGTATTCTAAAATGGAATGCACTCTAATGTATCGAGAAATCTACTTAGGTTGTCGCCCAGGTTTTACAAATATTTACCCTTGAAGCGTATACGAGATATCCGTTTATCAAACAGACGACAGCACACTTCAAATCAAATCACTCTGTAATAACCCATGATTGTGAAGCATTGGTTTCGGAAATATGTGTAAGTTGATGGTCTTCAATCAAAGGTCTACGAAGTATCTTTTGATTGTCCTAGGACGACTGAATGAATTACTGATGTTAGGCATATAGCACTCAAAAAAATGATGGGTAGGTTGATGAGGTTATTAACAATCATCTACTGAGATGGCTGTGATAAGTATTACTGAGGCTTAACAACTGCTCACGACGATAAATGCTGTCACCTAGTATAGGAGTAGGATAGAAGAAAACTAAAATTTTTCAATGTAGTAAAAGAATATATGCACACAAATGAATAATACAGTCAATAATGAAACATTACTCGTAGTTTATTTGCAAATTTCAATTCAGTTGTATAAAATAAACACCATGGTCATTGTTTCATAGTCAATGATTCTGATGGAGGTGGTTTCACTGTTAGATTAACTCCCATGGCTAGACCGTAAACCCGGAAATATTTATAGAAGTCATGCTGAAGCTAGAGGTCAAAGTATATTTTATTTTTAATATTACAAATAAGCGATTTAGAAAACAAATTTTAACCAAGCTTTTACAGAAAGAAGAATAGAAAAGAGGAAATGACTACACTGAACGATCACAATTTAGTGATCAATGCAATCCTTGTTTAGATCCGTTGGCTGGATAGCATCAACAACAACCTCCTATGGCAGAGAAAAAATCAATTTCCAACCGAGAGAGAAATTAAAAAAGACTCTGGGGTTCATAGGACACACTGAGGAAATCATCAAATTGTGTCACAAGACAAGCATTAACATGAAATCTTAAAAAAAAAAAGGAAAAGAGGGGACCCAAGAACACATTGTGTCGGAAATTGGAGACAGACATGAATAAAATAAAGAGTTCTTGAGAAGAGCTAGAAAGAAAAGCTTAGGACAAAGTTGGTTGGAGAATACTGGTTGGCAGCCTATGCTCTACATGAGGTAACAGGCATTGATTAATTGTGATGCTTGATTAGTTCTTTATAGTAGTAACCGATGATTTAGTTGCACTGTGTCTACTAATCTAAGTGACCGCATATCGCGAGTACTATATTGAGATGCAAAGTGTCCCAACTTGATTAGACAAACATCAACATTGGTGTCATTCTCACCAAAACGTAATAACAATAACTGCTAAAATTGGACGAATAATTGAGCAACTCATTCATCATATAATGACAACTTGTATTATTTAGCCATATTTACTAAACAATTAATTCGTAAGATACTTGAATTCCTTAAATTATAGGATTCCTTAAACTCTTTTGTTTCTAGTTTACTGTATTCTTGTCATAAACCTGTAAATCGATCACTAGATATAAGATCCCCAAGTCTTGTGATCTGTCATGTGATAAATAAAAGTAGTAGTTCACATTCATGAAATGACTCTATACTTGAAACATGTGTTCTGTTTTTATATCTCACTGTCTCTCACTCAAGAGGCTTTTGATCAATTTTTTATCATGTTAATCAGTCAGCGTCACAATCTATATGCTAGTCAATTTAGCTTCTAATCAGTCTTAAGAAGCACGCTCAGCTCAATTACACTAGCTAAATTATTTTAACAAGATTAATGTACAAGAGAAAAAATTATGTTGTTTAAGTTGTCCAATCTAGAAAAATATCTGTTCTATAGCAGAATGAAACAACAATTCTGTCCCTACTGACTCAACTACTCAATTCAAATAGTTGATGACCTTATGGACTAGATCATTCACATCCAATCACATCACCCATGGTACACTGGCACAACCACTAAGAAAAAGGTTTAAAACCTCATCTTTTCTTCCACAGTCTCCACAACTGCGGAGCAGTAGCGCTAACCCTTACACTTAGAGTGTAACTCAGACCCAAGTACATAAAGTTGTAGTAGACAATCAATAGGTGTACGTGATGCATATTATGGTCATGTAAATCGAAGAAAGTTTTTAAATATAATAAATCGATATAAAACCCTACACCTAACTCCAGTAATTTTAAAGTTAGTGACTATATTTACATCCACCAGACCGTAGTATAAATAAGTTTGAAATCCACTGACGACAACCGATACTTGTCACTGGATGTCACTTCAGTGGTCTCCAAGTTAAGCGAATATATAAAGACACGCCTATTTCCTATACTCTACTTCTTCATACTCAGCGCCCAGGTATTGTGATAGTATTCAGATGAAAAGTTAAATAAATAATCATAAAATATAGCTGTTACTATATATGACAAAGCCGTAAACTTAATCAAAGACTTACAACCAATCAATTATTAATAACAACATAAAAATGATGCATAATTTATAAACAGTATAAGTAAAGTGTAGTGATTATCAATGTATTTATCTAAAACACATTTTAAAAAGTATGCAAAAGTGTCAATAGACCTGACTTTGTTCGGCTAACGTGAGTCAGTATAACAGGACTTCACTGAATGATGATCATTTGGATCACGCAGAGACAACTAGTCTAATTTCGCACTTATCCAAATATTATACAAAGAATATATTAGTAAATGATACAATGGATAGATAAGATTGAAGCTGGTAACAAATCCTAGGGTATCAGTCACTTCATGCTAATACAACATGGAGACGAGTACTAAGTAGCAAATAACCTTAGTCAAACCACTTTCCATCACAACTTAGTACACACCATGTCAAATCACTTATAACAAGTGACTACAATACAACTTAATTATCACTAAGATTCAATCGGCACTAATCAGACAAATGAAATTGTATCCGGTGGCTTATATTCGGGATCTATGGTGAGGTCACCGGTGAATATAGCTGGAGAGTCATAAGATCGTGTGTTTTGTTTTGTAATATTGGACGATCGATGGAGAATAATTTTCAAAAGTGTCTTTTAGAAGACTATTTCAATTATTTTGATTACATATCAGCCGATTATTTGATTTCTATTATTGTCATATTCTTACCCACCATAGCATTCCACTAGCTCAACGAACTGTTATCATATTGCTTTCCGATCAAAAAGTAACTATGTATATGTTCCCCTATTTTCTAGTTCAGTGATTATTGTCCTTTTTCTGTATAAATGCTATTCATCATATCGGTCCGCTGTGTGGTCAGTTTTCATGTGCATATAAACGAATGAGTGAAATATAAATCATCTGCTTCGTTGTTAGTTTACTTTCCTTGTGTTCTTCGATCCGGTTGGGGACTACGAATCAATGGGAAAATCTGCGGCCATATAGCATTAGCTTTGATGTTTGAGCTTTCACGGTATTCGCTGTTATCAAGGTTACTATCTTCTTATATGATGATCAACGGCTGTTCACATCATACCACCATTGTTCGTTAGTTTTCAATAATTGCTTACATAAACCCAGTCAATTATACGAGAACGTTCAATTAGGATGGCTATTTTTGTGTAGTTTGGTTATTTAGTTGATTGAATATGTTTTCAATGGTACGATGCCAACATCAATCTGTGACATATCCAATCAACTATATAAAGAAGTAGTCCAAATTGATAGAGTAGTGATTAGTTAAAAATAAATGACATTTTATTGTTGTTTATTTATTATCAAAGAATTCATTATAGATAAGCAATACACTTGTTGATATGTAATTGGAAATTCGTATTTAGTACAGAATAATTCTGTAAATGTGAATAGTGTATTTTAATTAGCAAGTCCATTACTATTGAACCAATTAGCTGACTGGGATACAATCAAATTAAATTTTTTAAAATTCAGCCCATTTAAAACAATCAGTCAATAATTGTTGTGACGATGTTGGTTACTTCTCCACTGTCTATACAACAGTGACGTAAGAAATTCAAAAATGGAAAACTGAATTGGTAGTAGGACCACTCAAGACTAAGAAGTGTGCAAATAAAGATTGAATAAACAACTATTTGAGGCCGATTATATGCAGTCTCCTTTTGTGTGTAGTTTTAAATGTGCCAGCTCCGTCGTTTCAAAGTTATTAACACAGGAGCACGATGAGTCGTATTTATTTCAAAGTCGAACATATTTTACTCCTTCCCTCCATTACGAAACGTCATTATTCCTGTTAGTTGTCTGAAAAAAACATATTACAGCCATCACACCTCTGTACAGTAGGCTGTACAACTTTGGTGTGGCAGAATCTACAGAAACAGGTTTCCCAACCAATATAGCTCAGGTTAGTCATTACAATTAGAAACTCTATTACTACATGAGAGTAGCGATTACAATCTGATCGTGAAACTACCACCAGTAACATCGGTTTGAGATTAAAAGTATTTGTATCTTCAGCTCACATACACAAACTCAAATATGATACAAGTAAAAGTTCAAACTATACAAACCTGCACTTGGTAAATGAGTTATATAGCATTATTAACCAGTATTAGTACCCATGCACATATCATTTTCCAAAATCATGATGACATTATTCCATAGCAATGTGAAAAATTCTGTTGTATTATATGGATTCGAACTTATTGAATACAACCACCGCATTATATCAGCTGCGATTAATAATTGTCTGTGTAGGATTAAACGTGCTTCATCTCACCAACATTATGGTGGATAAGATTTATCTTTTGTTAATGGCTCAATATCATCTAAACACTGAATAAGGCACGACACCGTTGGTTTCAAATTTGCACCGTTACATGTATGAAAAGATCTAACATCTGTGTATGAAGGAGAAAGATTAAGTAACATACAAAATACTTCACTGCACATTACAATGGTAGTAACGATGTAATGGAAACTATATTGTGATGTATGGCATCTATTTAAAGTAGACGGTAGGAAATTATTTCTTAATGTAAGCTTTGTGTTAGTTGGGACTTGCGTTATTAAAGTGTAAACCTGCCGATGGTGTTCACTGTGAAACTCGAACCCTCATTACTAGGTATCGCAGCGACAAATGGATGAACAAAAACAGTCATAGACTCAAAAGATGGATAACGATAGTTCGAATAACAAAGAAAGGATCAGTTCCATGAAGTTTGCACTTTGGTTTTGCTACTAACTAGTACCAGCTAGAAAAGAAACTGAAGGTTGAACAAAGTTTCTTGTTAAGTATCTCCAAATAACCGAAGGTAGAGTTTCAGGATGATAAAACTAATTAATTTATTGTCATCATATCTAAATAGCTAGACAATGGATGTCAAACACAGTCGCCGAAATTCATTAGCTATAGAAGAGCTACTAATGAAAGAATACACAGGGGCGCTACTTCCACTGAAACAGTGTTTACTTAAAATATACAGCTGAACTGTTGTGATCAAACCAAAGGTGATTCAGGCTAAAATAAGTCAGTATACGCAGACCAATGTTGAAAAAAAAAATGAACAGGTTGAAACTAGTTATAATGAAGTATACGAAAGGTCCACTTTCATTTGAACAGTGACTCATAAGAAAATTTCATTAGGAGTATTGATATTCTTAAAGTTACAGACCAACCTCAAATACTATTATCGCACGACTATCAAGAAAATTCAAAATAATAGCCCCTAGAATATGCAAGAACAACGAATAGTGATACATAGACAGTTAGTGAAGTGGTAAACATATTAAACAGATTAAGAACTACGCAAAACGATGCCGATTATTGACTAATAGGTATTCTGGGAATGTTGAGTTGAGAGTGCCAGAAAATATATAAAAATTAGAAACCAGTAAACAGTTTTAACTACTAGTATCAAACTTTGCAGCAGTGCGCATGCATAATCTCATAACTGAATGAAACCAGAATCCGCGAGTCTAGAAGCTAATGCATAACATTTACACCACTCAATAAACATCTAATTGTTTGTTTGTAATATCAGTCAGTTTGTAATATTGAACGACCCTACACAAGTACTAATGGTGGATAAGTGTATCACACTCCACTTAATCGGACAAAACTGGTCACAAATTCTTATTCGAGCATCGAGCTCAAACTTAATAACAACACATATAACACACAATAAAAATCGCTGTATTTACTAGTAACTGACTTCAGAAGAATTTTGGAGCTTTAATAAGATCATATGCGATTAGTGGATTTCAACCATGGAGAGTGTAACAGAAGTCTCGCAATATATAGGGGGTTGATTGGGGTTAGAAATGCAAGCAACAGGATGTTAATTTGCTAATCTGAAGGCTGAGCTCTGGCTGAAAAATGTTAAAGTATCATATTCGGTCCCCGGTGGGATCAACGATAAGAGGATAAAAATTGATTTACTATCCCACACTAGGACGAAGCAGTTATCTAATAAGTTTTGGTTTTCAGTGGTAAACTAAAGAATGACAGTTCATAATAAGACGCACGTAAGATATTCGACAATTGTAAGTTATTGCCTGAAACAAAGATCCATGTACAAAATAATCAAATCTAAATGACTTAGTTAACAAAAGACTTTTCTTTAT
The DNA here is from genome assembly GCA_025215515.1 of Schistosoma japonicum. Classification (NCBI taxonomy): domain Eukaryota; kingdom Metazoa; phylum Platyhelminthes; class Trematoda; order Strigeidida; family Schistosomatidae; genus Schistosoma; species Schistosoma japonicum. The sequence continues at coordinate 4,595,046 of CM046061.1, forward strand.
AAATCATTCAGGACTAGTGTCTGTTACTAATTGGTGAAAAAGACATTAGAAACCAAAAATTGTTAAACAGACGTGGCGATACTTTAGCATAAAATTATTCCTCTAAATATTTGTAATATCAGAGCCGGTTGCATTGTCTTTAAATCATCACTGATTATCAACATCATTGAACTTCGAAATATAACGACCTTTTGTTCCGCAACCTCAATATTAGGTGCTGTAAAAACATGTAACATTGAACAATGACCAAGTACACTGCTTCTTAATTAATTTTCATAGATTCATCGAACAAATTATTAAAAATAAATCTTTAATAATGTGGAAATGCTTAAGAAACTTACATTTAATTAGGAAACAATAGTAGCGCTAGACCACAAAGAAGTGTAACAAACTCTCAGAACTGTGTTTTGAGAACACTATTTCAATTATTCTAACTGTCTGCAATGTAAACATTTTGTTTCTATTATTGTTACGTTCCTCTTACCCTATCCTCCCGTTTAGCATAATCGCTGTTATTAAACTGTCTCTTATTATGGACTGCAGTTAGTTAGTTGTGTACAAGTTGTTCCTATTCACAACCACTATTCCCCTCGTTCTGTATTCATGCTAATTTTCTAATTGGTTTGCTGTGTGGTCTGATTTTATGTATATATATAAATGTATGCTTAAAATATAATATGATTCTGTCTGGCTGATCCATTGGCTCGCATTCTTCTTATTTCGGCTTGGGACTAAGTGGGCACAGGACAGACGCACAATTACCAGCCAGGCACTAGTAACTGGCATTCGGCCACCCACCAATCACCCAATTTCTCGCGTCATAACAGTTGGCGACGGGGTGAAAATCAACGAATCAGAGCAAACTCAGCTTTCTCAAGGTCTTTGGTCCATAATTTCGTCTCATCAAGGACCAATCAGCATTTCAAGCTAGTATTATTGACCCTGCATCATATTGGCAGCTAGCTGAGTCATTTTCAGCATGTAAGTTTTGCTGCATGAGCTTTTAGTTGCAAACCAGCGAGTAATTCAGTTAGCGCGGGAACAAACAGACAAATCACAATTTCAGCCCACATCCGCAATTGACTCCGAAACTCAGACAGCAAGTGCGGCAGAAGCATATCTCCTCAGCGTGCCTAGTATCACTTCTCCAGTGAAACAAGATGAAGCACTGGAAACTTGTGCCCAGGTCAATCCAAATGTGGAACGTCTAGATGATGAGACAACGATAATCTCACCGTTATCCACAGGATTGCATAAAGCTCGTTCTAATAAATGTGCGCGCATCAGAACCACAAGTCGAAGCGTGAAGGTCAGTTTGAGAAGCGTGCGAAAACCGTCCATTTGTCCCATGAAGCCTCAGCATCCAACAAGAAGAAACATTAAGCCGAAAAAAGTTGGTACCATTCCCAAAATACACTTCAAGTATTATAAAGTCATTAAATTCTCTGTTCATCCAAGAAGTCGCAACGTTACCGGCTTAATGACAACACACGCAAAAGAAGACGAAGTGTTGGTCTGGCTACAGCGCAAGGACCCCACAGTTTTTCGCGGGGGGAGGAGATCGGTGGTAGATTGTGATTGCTTTCATTAATTGTAATTATTCATATTCCTTTTTTTTCTGAGTACCTTTCAGTTGTAAACAACAAAGCAGATTATGTGAACGCACTGGACCATACCAGTTTCTTTACAAAAAGGGGAGGTGTTAGGCCGGACCACAAAGAAGTGTAACAAACTCTCAGAACTGTGTTTTGAGAACACTATTTCAATTATTCTAACTGTCTGTAATGTAAACATTTTGTTTCTATTATTGTTACGTTCCTCTTACCCTATCCTCCCGTTTAGCATAATCGCTGTTATTAAACTGTCTCTTATTATGGACTGCAGTTAGTTAGTTGTGTACAAGTTGTTCCTATTCACTACCACTATTCCCCTCGTTCTGTATTCATGCTAATTTTCTAATTGGTTTGCTGTGTGGTCTGATTTTATGTATATATATAAATGTATGCTTAAAATATAATATGATTCTGTCTGGCTGATCCATTGGCTCGCATTCTTCTTATTTCGGCTTGGGACTAAGTGGGCACAGGACAGACGCACAATTACCAGCCAGGCACTAGTAACTGGCATTTGGTCAACCACCAATCTCCTAATTAATTACGTCATGACTATATTAAAACTCATTTTTTGAACCTTTTTGAATCAAAATATTATTTGGCCATGGATAAGTAGTTTCTAGATGAACTGCTTAGTGACTACATTTATTTAGAATGAAAATGAAGAAAACACAGTTTAATATTGACTGGTAAGGTCCATTAAAATACTGAAACGATGAAGCCGTTAAAAGTTGAAAAACTAGATAAATTACATTGTCATCTAACGTTATTTGAAATGGATTTTGGGTCACCCTGTCAGTTATAAACGATAAATATTTTAGTAATATATACTGATAAATGACAGCCTATACACTAGACCAATGTTGTAAAATGAATTTCAAAGTTATACAAGTGGCAATACAAAAAATTACATACAGAGTAAATCATTTTAGAAAAAAAGTAATTTATATGAAAGCATAAAATAATTCTAGATCTCAAGGTGAGAATTGCACCACTGCGACAATCTCTAAACTCAAAGTCTCCGACTTCTGGTTACGATAATTGTAACGACACTACACAGGTAATCTGCACTCGACAAACACCCAGTGATTAGAATGTACAGGCTAACCCCACGTAAAAATGTATAACACTGTATATATACAAGGTTTAAACTAAGCCAACGGGGATCGTATTTACAAACCAAGCTTAATTCTGATAATACATCATTTGTACGAGGAACATACGAGTGATCGCTAATATGACCTTCACTGATAAATACACATATGTAAACGTTGTCATTAACAATATTCAATGCAGTAAGACTAAACATCTCTGAGTTATCACTCCACATTAATGCTTAAAATGCAGTCAAAGAAGTTGGAAGTTTGTTAACAACTTGGCTCTTTACAACGCAACTGTTTCCTTATAATCATAATATAGCCTGTTTAACATTTTCACAAGATTGTCTAGTTTTCATCAGGATTTCCTGATAACAATCACACAGACGCTTGACGACCTAACATCTACCAGCTAGTCCACACTACATAAAATACTGCGTCACAGAACTGCAATAAAACATATTTTTCTAAAACGAAGTGCTTATTATGTGTGAATAAAATATTTACAAGTGTAGAAAATAAAAGTTTCTAGGAGACCGGACTTTTGAAATGTGCCGTGAATCGTCTGATTCATCAACATTTACGCGACTACCCGTGGCGAAGGTACTGTGGATCTTTTTCTTTTGATTTTCTCATTAAGATGGACTGTCAAAGATATTGAACATAAATACCACTCGTCATCATTTGGTTTGATCAAGTTCCATTTGTTAACAGCCAATAATTCTGAAACGACAGAATGAACATTCACATTGATGTCAAAGTCCATATTATTCAGAAGTATATTCCTAGTTATTTTATTTATCTACTGTATTATTCTAGACAATTTGTATATTCTTACTAGAAAAAGGTAAATTAATTATTTATCTTCCGACAACTTGCTACTATCCCATTCAGGTCGAAGTAGATACTCCATTAAATTGAAGTGCTTGGTTAATAGGAGAATCACAATTTTATTCTAAACTGCAGTAACCGCTTGGTCACGACAAATCAATTTGGCTGATTTGACATGAACTTTGTAACTAAGTGTAAGTAAACACCTCAATGGATGCCTGGTGGTAGTTGGCACTTTATATGTCATTATTAGGCCAGTTCTAACCCGTCTGTATTCTAAGGGATGCAAGTTTAATGTAGACAGGCGTTTCTAACATACCCGCACTGCATCTCTGGATTGTGTTGATTTGATTCACAGTCACTTATTACATAGTGTGTCAAATATGTCTAAAATATTCACATATGCTACAAATCAAACTATTTCCTGCTAAGCTATTTCACTGTTAATGATAGATCTAAACGCCGAACCCCACTCCCGAATGCTATAACTTAGCGAAAATGCTCTAGACAAACCCATCTAGAAACGTCTGATATTTAAAAAGCTGACCACATAAAACACCTTTAAGGCTACAATTGTAGAAGATTAACAATAAGTGTATCCGGAAAAACATAAAAGAAGTTGAACGTTAGAACATTTAGCACAGTTAACTGCCATCTGAAAAGTAGGGTACAGAAAATGCAAAATCAATTTGAAAAGTTGCAAATTGATAACGTTAATAAAAATTTATATATTTAGTTGCTATAAGCAGTGAGAAACCGGTTGATTCGACAAATAAACAACATAGATATCATTGCGCAGCAAACAGTATTATTAGATAATGTATCGACAGACACTGTGAAAACGCAAAATTCCCGCTAAAATGTAATCGACTAACAGTAGAGACCTTCACAATAGCTTGCAAATTAGGAGATTGTCCGAATCTTACCACCAGTGAAAGCAATCGATTGGTTGCTATGACTCAAGATCTACGATTGTTTACATGCAGCCCGATATCAGCTGTCAAGTTTATGTACTTATTGAGTAATAGAACAGTTATTTGGTAATATAATCTAGTATCTTGATCTAGACGGCATACGTGGGTTGAACTTCTATTCGTGTAAATTAACTCATCCGCAATTATTGAGTTGGAGTTTTCTGGGTGTTTCTGAATATTCAAATATTCTCAAATAAGTTTTTCCATCAAATCTACTCTCACCTTCCAGTGAGCAGTCTTTGTAACAATCCTTCTTTCCGGCCACAACTTCATCATCTTTACCCGCCTAACAATCAAACTACTAATATGTCCTTCTTCAAGTAATCACTCCTAACATTCGATGAATCTGTGGAAACGCCATATTCCGTAAACGTTTAGTAGTCTTACGTAGGTAGTGGGCTTTTTACATTTATGCATTATTAATGTGTTAATGTCGTCACAATTTATCATCGATAAAATCGTATTACACCCTGTTGCCACAGCCTCTGTATTTTTTCTGATAGTATTTTAAGCAGTATCTCAAACAAGTTCTAAACTAAGTCTCTTCAGCTGACAGTGCCAGCTAATAGTAAATTCCTGTTATAATATCGGATACGGTATAATTCTATGTTACTAACATAACCCTGAATAAAACTCATTCCAATGTCTTCATCCATCCTATGAATTGATTTTATCGAGCACTTGGATTAATACACACTAAATTCGGCGATGATCTAGAAGACTAATTGTCCATCACTGAATTTGCTGCTAATTCAGGTAAACAATATGCTTAGTAACATCGGAAAATTTATAAATTTGCGTTAACTGTCAATATAATACAAATATTTATTTGTGACTGTTTGCTTTGGTGCACCAGTATAGATTAACCCACGGATTGCTGCTAATAAGAGTAAGAAATAGTTATTTTTCATGTAATTATTCTTATTTTCGATATTTTTCATTAATTGTAATGCATGCGGTAACTAGTACTGCCCTTCATTTCCTCCACTCTGACCTTGCTAATTGTGATTGGTTGCAGTTTCATTTTAGTGTGCTATTTACTCCGATTGCAACAATGCCGATTTTGTAACTATATACACAAAGTTGGGATAATATAGAATTGAATCTTCCTAGTGCTGCGTTTGTGTCTTCCTGATTTTGGCTTGGGGTGAGTAATCAGTTGTCGAGTTGTTGGTCACGGTTGCGATTATCAGTTGGCGTGGATAAATTAGCAGATAAGAGTTGCAGTTAGATTTCTACGTATAACGTAGGCGTTATTCCATTATATTACTACTACAAACCTGTGAAACCTAGCTGTTGCCTACAGTGACTTCTATATTAGCTTTGAGTGAAAGGTGACGGACGCATTAGGAACTCACATTATCACGTTGTCTGTTACTGATTTGACCGTAAATGGCTGATAATTTCACTTTCATTACATTAACTTAAATTCAAATGTAAGTCATACTTCAGAGTAGTTGTCATAGCATTCAACTGTATAAATATAATGTTGCATCTTGTACACCTGTTACATTGGCTGGTAATTTCACTTTGATGAACGATCACTGTAGATCAACTGATATAGAAATCAATGCATTCATATAATGGTTGTTCGCTAGTCTCATTTCACTTCTTGCTCCACAGCACGATCTTCTCGCAAGTCTAGTCTTTTGGAGTAGCTGTGAGTTGTGAAGGAACAAATCGTGGTGTCTGACTAAAGTACAAACACCAGACATTACGTTCGGATTGACCGTATAGTGGGGATCAAACATATGACCCGATTACTGTAGATCTATTAGCTGTACCATATCACGAACCAAACCAATTCAATAAGAACCCACACGTTTGTTCCATCCAAACAGAACATCACATTCAAACGTTCTGCTAACTCAGTATCGACTATTATGATATTAGACCGACTTTTTAGTAAGGCATATATATTTTTAGGCATAACTAGGTCGGGAACTTTTGTAGAAGCCTTATAAGTGCACCTCTTCTTCTAAATCTCTTGCTAGGTGATAGATAGCTGAATCATGGACTGCTGGATGGACGTCACTGAAGTGACAAAAATGTCCAAGATGTTTGCTACTAACGTAAACATTGAATCTTGTCCTATGTACCACGTGTAAACCAGTTAATAATAATAATTCATTACCTGATATCAGAAGCATGCCATTTTACGGGCAAGATCAACAAATTCATATCAAATCGTGACAGGGTTGAATGGTTACAAGGCAAATTTTACTGCGATAAACAAGCATCCAACATTAAAGTGTATAATAAGACGTTCGATTGTGTGGATAATGACCAGATATAGAAAGGTCATACTTATTAAGGGTTACGGCATTTTGAACTGCAAACTGTAAGGATCAATTAAATCATGCAAACTGAGTGCGACATTTCTGAAAAATGACTTTATTGTTGGTAAAGTAAGATTGTTTAAAGACTAGTAAGCATTGGTTAACAGATATAGGTTTTACAAAATCGACCTTGTTCAGAGGCTTGGGAGAGTGAGATAAGCCTTCTACACGGCTTCTTGTGAAAGAATACGTTTCTATTTAGTCCAGTTGCCAGTTATATATTTTTTTCGAATACTAAAAACTTAGGTGGAAGAAAAGAAAAGAAGGGAAGCAGAAGAAAGCAGATTGAATATATAACTAGGTAAGAATTACGATGGATTAACCGTGGTATTTTAAATATTTCAAAAATCAAGCAGCATATATTTTTCTTTAACTAGGATCTATGTCATTGTTTAAGATTATTGAACAAACAACAAGTGAAGCATCCAGTGGGGGATGTTCGTTTTGAACAGAAATTGTATTTTATATTAGATACTTATCCGGATTATAAGGTGACGTATTGTGTTTGTTAAAGATAGAAATGAAAGATGACTCGTCTATATAAAAGACAAAACGATATGTAGTAACTAGTAGGTAACCGATATTTAGATAAAAAAGGAAGCTGGCATGCTAGAGTGTCAAAATATGAAAAGTATTTCTTGTCTTTGTCTTTCAATAGTGAGGAAAGAAAAGCATCGTAAGTTGTTAATAACATACAGGCTAGTGATATTAGCCCTGAACTCCTACGCTATAGGTTCGTTACTTGTCATGTCTGGATTTCCAAATAGTTCAGAAAAGAGTTTCTGAGTCCCATCGGTATCAAGAAATAAGTTTATCGTTAGTTTAAATTTTAGTAAATTATCACGGAAGCGAATTGGACGTGGTAACCTATTCCATAGTAGACTGTGCACTGTAATAAGAAAGTTAATTTGTAATTGGTGTTTACATTTTTTGATATAAAGTGTTCAAGCCAGATTCGTTAGCTTATATTGAAGGGCCATCCTTTGAAAGGGATAAGGGGTTGAGAAAGTGAGACAGCAAATTATTTTATGGACAAACTTAATGTTGGTTTTTAGGTGGCGTCTCTATAGGGGGTTTATTATAACGCAACCTACATCTTTCTGTACAAGTTATGTTACAGTTATACTCCAGTAATCGTTGGGTTAAAGTTCTCTGGAGACTTTTAATTCACATGGAGTCCGTGTAATTCACACTTGAGAAGTCAAGAGACTAGTATTCTAAGGTTGGGCGTACACACATCTTGTATATTGCAGGTTTGGCTTCCCTGGTGTAAATATTTCGAAAAATAAAGCATATCCGTTATCTTGACTTCGATATGGTTGACGGCACACTCAGTAAACTCAAAACTCTTCCTGTAGTATACACCTAAGTCACATATGGAGCTCAGCGTTTCTATTTTATACTCGTTCAAATAGGGTTCTTGTTGAAAATCTTAAACTTGCTATGGTTGAATGGTAGTTGTCATTTCTGGCTATAGATCGATAGGTTAACTAGGTCTTTTTAGATGTCGAACATGTCTTCATTTGTTGAATTAGGCTTAAAGCTGCACACTATCAGCAGAGTCATGACAACTTAGCTAGTAAGATTTTTAAGCAACGTCTTGGGAAACCATCATTGATAGTCAATAAGATAATTGAAACCGTAGAGGGTAACGGTCACCAGATACAAGATAACTCAAAAAAATTGTTGCTCATCTAGAGAACTTGCTGGTGTATAAGAGTACCTTAATTTGTTGAAATGTATCACGAGTTAGATTCAATGTCAGTAATTGAAACAACAGCTCAACATTCGCCAACCAGATTACAAACGAGATGGATAAATCTGAATTCACACATTGAAAATGATGGAATCGATTCACGATTTCATGACATATTGGAGTTAATTGAAAAGGACGCGAATCAGTTATTAAACAGATTTGCTGGCATAATGCAATCGACAGATTACGACATAATTCTAGTTCATACAAGGACATTTTATGCATGTACCCAGGAACCTGATCAAGAAAGAACCAAGTGTTTATTTTGAGAAGACCGATATTGCTTAGAAGAGTGTAAAAGATTTTTGGATTTGAGTCTTTGAGGTAAATTTATTCTCCTGAAGAATGCAGGATTAAATTGTAATTGTCTAAAGGCTGAACATCTTAATAGAAATTACCTTATAATATTTTCTCAAGGATCAGGTATTTTCAGTTGATGCCACTCACTGTTGCTATAGCCTATCGACAAAAAATAAAATAAACTGCGTAAATCTGAGTTGGGAGTGTAAAGAGAGTATATTTCAGCGTTGTACTCATGAGAGTTCACAACCCTTTGGTTTTAGAGGATATTTATGCATTTATGCTTGCATCTGGTCATCAGTATATGTGTGTAAAGTCAGTGTTACACATAAGACTAAGCACGCTATGGATATTTGCCTATCAGAACTTGAATAACATCATTTTAACATCGTCAGGTTATGTAGAAGAAGTTTTACTCAGTTTTTTCTAGATTTACACACAGGCATTTTCTACAAATCATTACGCAAGATGTATGATGTTTCATTAGGAACCAGTTAAATCCAATGTCGTTGGGGTGATCTGATATAAACCTGGCAGTTTCTTTGTTCGTTTAATTTTAATGTTGCTAGTTTGGCTCCAGGCATTTGGTGTTGTCCTGTGGTAGTTATACAGGTGCCTGATTACACTAGCCCCAACGAAGTGAGCAGAAGGATTAACACAGAAGGATTACCTTTCAGAGGGCACCTCTGTGTTACAGTGTCCAGTATTTTAGCGAAATTCAAAAAAATAATGTGCATAGATGTATTTCGTCCCAATATGCAAGTAAAGTATCCCATACCCTTAGCGTGTTAGTGGTGCAGGACGTGACCATCCGAAATCCGCTTCAGCGTCGTGAAACAGGTAAAGCTGATTGATGTTTCCTTTCCTGTGGTGGCATTAGTATGCATTTTCAGTACTTTTGATGATATCAAAGGCAAGGCTTTTCACCTGCATGAACTTGCACCCTTCAAATGTGTGTGAAAGAACAACATGCTTTCATTCATTTAACAGTTGTTTGATGAGTAATGAATACCGAAAAATGTCGGCAGCAAAATGACAGGTAGCTGGGGTACAAAGAGAAGTGACTCCATATCGCGTATCTGTGTAAAGCGTTCGAGCCGTATTCAGTCCACAATCACAAATCAACTCTGTACCAAGTAATCCGACAGCTTGTAGATTAGTAATAATAACATCCTCATAGAAAATACCAATCAATCAATCCAATGTTAATATTTTCAGATAGACGACCTGCACAACTTTGTAGTATAAGCTTGATTCGCATTGGTCCTCTCAAGTTCGCCGACAAAGTTTAGTTTCACCCACTTTATTAAATAGATACCCATTGCATGATGATTACCGTTTTACCTAAGTGTTTTTCCTGCGGAATTACCTATGTATGAAGTAACATGCACTTGGAATGGCTCTTTGCAATTAGTATTTCCATGATGATGTTCACCATATTTATTTTCCTTACAGGTTGTCGTGGAAGACGGAATACTTATAAATATAGTTACAAATACGAATGTTGACAGTATACGGCTGTTTATTTGCACCATGTACATCGCAATTTAACGGTTTGTCAATATATACTATACAGATAATATTGTGCGTTTTCATTTACATTTAGTGACATGTGAACGTACTTTCTTGAAGTTAGCGTTTGCAGTAGTTGATGGAAATGAGTTGTTTGTACGAAAAGTAGACTATATAACGATTGTGGACGATGAGCGGGCTAAGCTGTGCGAATGCGGACTGCAAGGAGAAAGTAGACTACATCGTGTAAAAAAAAAACAATAGCACTGGTATCGTAAACAATGAGGTGAAAATTTATGTATATACGGGCGTTGAAAAACACGATAGGCTACTTACGTTAGTAGAACGAATGGGCAGAATTAATATTTATACTTCTGTTTAAAAGTGAATTCAAAAGAAAAAATACTGGTATATAACTAAAACAAGTGATTGATGCCTACACGTTCAAAGTCCCTATTATTTCATTTGTGGAGTAAAAAACATTAGTTGGTGTAATGAAATATCAGAAGAAATGAAATTACTAACATGTACAAATAAGTAAAGTAAATCTGTTTTCCGAACGGCTTGCGGAAAATTGTTCCAGATTTTCAAGAATTTATTTAAAAAATAGTTCATATAAGGAGCAGATTTAGAATGTGACATTGTTATTTTCGAAGCTGAATTGCGTAAGTTATAGCAGGAAGGTTCCTCGAACTTAATTGTATTAGATGATAAAAACGCTAATTTGTTTAGTTTCTTATAAAAGAAGAGTAGGTTTAACTAGAGTTGGCGCCTCCATAAAGTATGTAGTCCTTACTTAGTGCATCAAGGTTTATAGTCTAGAGTACAATCAGCCGCAGGAATACGAATAGTAAAGCGACGTTGTACAGACTGCAGTCTGAATTTATCCTTAATGGAAACATTCCTAGAGAAAAAGGTGGAGAATTCCAGTAAAGGTCAAACACAAACTTATATAACAGAATACGAGGATCATTGCTATAAAAGTTACGTAGTATGCAACACAGTAGTCAATGTGACTTAGATGTCTGCATATTGACCTGTTCTGTAAAAGACAGATCATAAGAGTATCTTAGTCCTTAGTCAACTAATGACTGAAGCCAAGACAACTTAATAACGTTTATGGAAAGATCGACATTGAGGCGCTTATCTCTGAGAAAGTTTCTTGAGAACTTATTGCATATTCTTCCCTCTTCATTTGCTTGGTCACTGTTTCGAACATCATCAAGATTATATAGCAAGATCAAATAAACTACATGGTTAGTTATCATGTAATTTTAAGGGTTAATCCGTCTTGCTTTGCTTATTACATTATATTTACAGCAAAAATATCCACTCTACAAGAATAAAAAACACAAACCGATTAGTAAAAGAAATTAACTTGTTCATTCCGCTAAGTTAAACGAATTAAATGTATAAATTGAGAAATAGTGTTGTCACTGTCCAGGAAACGTAATGTTAATGTAGACAATTTTAGGCTACTTATGTTTGTTGAACGCTATATTCGGAATGACACAATTTCTTCATTATGATTTAATTAAAGGTTTATAAATGCTGAGTAAATGCGCGTGCTAACTAGAATGCTCCGTTACTGGAGCTGGAGATACTGAATAGTAATTACATCTGATTGTAATATTTAAACATCCTTAGTGTACGCAATCCCGCTACATGTATAAATACTTGACATGTCGGGAAGAAGTGTTATATCGGTAAAACGCCTACTGTTATGCGCGGAAAACTAACTACAACTGTAATCTGCTAATTTATCTACGCCAACTGATAATCGCGACCGTGACCAACAACTCGACAACTGATTATTCACCCCAAGCCAAAATAAACTTGTAGCAATAAGAGTAAATAGCACACTAAAATGACACTACAACCAATCACAATTAGCAAGGTCAGAGTCGAGGAAATGATGGGCAGTACCGGTTACTGCCTGCTTTACAATTAATAAAAAATAGCAAAAATAAGAATTATTACATGAAAAATAACTAGTTTTTTCTCTTCATAGCAAGAAGACATGTGATTGATTAATATGGTGTGACAGATATTGAGTCGACGGCTGTTACAATACATGCGTTTGTGCGATTAATTGTCTTCTTGGTAAATCAGTCGTATGTTTGTGTTTGAGTAATAGATTAAGGCAATGCTGGCTGCAAGCTATAAGGTACAGCACTGTGGATAACTAGAAACGATAATATCGGTCATCCTCACGTCAGATATAACAATAATAATGATCAGGTGAATATAAATTGTGATAACGTTGAACTGGATTATAAGAAGCTATATTTATAACTGAATAAACCCAATAATTAATCCAAGTTCAAGCAGATTGATCGGAAAAATGTGATTTTCAAGAAAAACGGTTCAATCAAACCATTGAACATGCCTCCCACATAGAAATTTACAATCAGTAATACTTGCTATATTCAGTATGGTAATGTTAACCTCCACATGAACATTCGGATAAATTTTCTCCTGTTCTATGACAGAACTACAGAACAGTATATATATTGGAATTGGCCAACGTAAATTTGGTCTGCATTAGCAAGATATTTTCTAGATTACTAACCTAACAGGAAAACATGTAGGAAATCGTCTGATTCGTACTACGTCTTTATTAAGATATCTGACTATATGAAATCAAATGTTTCATGAGAGTCTTACAAATTACCTAGATAATCTAAATACAGTTGTTGGTACATAATTTCCACCTTGTCTACTGTTAATAAGGTGGAGGACGAATATCTGTTGGAATTCATGTATTTAATGTATGGAGGATGAATGGAGGTATAACTGGAGATCATGGCCAAATAATCTAGTAGCAGTTGATGATAACCGCAAACATAATCTCTTGCATATTTAACTTTTCTCAATTGCATATATGCTTAATGTGTGATTGAATTTAACTTGAAAGTTGATAACTATCGGCAGTTGCCTTAAGTGCATTATTTGCTTGTCCTACATTCCGTTCGAATGTAGTTGATACAAACGCATTGTTACTGACTTATCATTCATGCACCTATCCTAATGTTTGTGGATATGTTCAAATCAATGTGATATACATCTAAGATTTCGCTTCCTAGTCACAATCCAACTTAAATATTACTTGTGTACTAGTGCTATATGGAGACAATCTGCTAAGAATCCACATATAGCGACAGAGGTTGACCAATCCCCATTCATGAGTAGTCAAGGGGAAGACACAAGCATAGTAACTAGCGGAACTAGCGGTAAGTCTGAACATTGCGTTACACTTTCTTGCGTGATAACTCATCATCACATAAATAGCAGTAAACCTGGTTATATTATTACCACTACCTTATAAAAGAGTACCTGACACTGAAGTCTAAATTTAGTCCATAGAACACGACTACTGAAATCATAGTATACGTACACCACCTAACTATTTAATAAGATCCTATTTGAACATGGTTCGAAACAAGGCTAAAAGGTCTAAGCTTGATACCCGTTCCCCTAAAAACCACGAGTCTTCTCCTAATGACCTATTTGCCACTGAACTGCAGATAACAGACAATCGTACGCCACTTATCAAGGCAATCAATCTGACTGATCTAAGCGCTGACATTGCCGGCTATAAAAGTAAAGTCGAAGATGTCCAGTTAGCTTTTACCAAGGTATAGTCTATGCTAAGTGAAATAGCCCCGTTAACCTACTTGCTTGGAAAGCATGATGACATTAAAATCGATAAGGCAAAGCATGCCGAAACATTTCTTGATTTCGTTGCAGCAGAAGTTGTAAAGCGACTCACCTCGCTCCACAAAGCCATTGTCTACAATGTTCCAGAGAATTCTCCACTTAAAAAGGTTAGAGCAATCCTATTAGAAACTAGTGGCTTGACACAGATTCCATGAGGATGTACTAGACTACGTAAAAAAGACTGGCAGACTAGCCGCCCAATTCTATTCCATTTCGCATCCACCTTAGATTGCAATCGATTTATAAAATCTGTTAACTATATCAGATCTGGTAGCAACTTCAAAAACATACTAATAGTTGCTGATAAAACGCCTCTGCAACGTAGATCCCTCAACCATTACGGTACCATTGCTCCCAACATGAAAGATCCTAAGCTAGAATGAACCACTTTTAACGACTTACCCAAAACATACCCAACAACGCACCATAGTAGTAGTATAACACCACCAAGACTACCTGCTCTACCTACCAACCTAGAAACTGAGGAGCCATTCAGCCCATCCACACCCACAATCCCTCCTGGTATAGACACACATACAACAATATCTCTCACAGCCAAAGAAAGTAGCAACCATCTAGTAGATTTAGACATCACTCCCAAGGGGGGTATATTTACCTCTCAAAATAAAGAGATGAACAAACTACCATCACACGATTTAACCCACCACCCTACCGTTAAACTGAAAACAAAATTCATGCCCTATCATTACAACACACGTAATGTCCTCCCTATCAATAAGGCCCAGCATAGCCTTACCTCTAACATTCATAGAAATAAAGTTAATCACAAACGCCAAACCATTAGGCACGATACATCCATACCACTAGATTTAAGGGTCAATGCTTTGAACAGAAACAAGCGATCTTTCTCCTCCCACCCTAAGTTTGTTCCCCCTCGAAAATACTTCAACAACAGTAGGATGACACATGCAAATGCACCATGGTATCATGTGCCAATGATCCAGAAGGATGACTCAGGGCGGAAAAGCCTTCTTCCTCTCCCCGTACCATTACTATCCCAAACAGATACTGGAAAGAATAATTTTAACTTAGGAAATTACCCGCTTCATCAATATAGTAGCTCTCTCAGACATGATAACTTACGATCTAAATACTTTCCTATAATGAATGGCTTTAACTACAACTACTTGGCTGCACCCCATAGCTCATTACCAAAATACTATAATCCCTGTGTCTCGTTTGCACACCCGAACCCTTTTTTAGAGTATCCTCACACGACAATTCACAACCCTTCCCATCTATACTCATTGCCCCTGCAGCCGTTACTAAGTCAACAACTAGTAACGAGACCAAACAATCCCCAATCTTCAGCTCTGCCACTACTAAGTAAACAGTCTAATAGCACCCTGTCTTTTCTTGCCTCAAGCACTTTGTGCATAAAAAACAACGATCGCAGTGACGACCGAAACACTAATCTTGTAAAGCAGTCACCCAATATCTACCCTTTAGTATCTGAACAAAGTGAAGCTCGACAATTAATCCCAAATCGAAATCTCATCCTAAATTTTAAGCCTGACCTCTTCATCCTTGATGCTTTAAACTACTTCAACCTTATTGGCCACTAGCTCAATCTTTGCCTATTAAACGCACAATCAGTATGAAACAAAATGACCGACTTAGCTCTGCTAGCATCAATCTGCCAACCCTCGATTATTATGGTAACTGAGGCATGGACTACCCCTTATGTCTCTGATCTAAGTATATCTCTAGATAATTATAAACTGTATCGTAGTGACAAGCTACATGGACGTGGAGGAGGTTGTCTTATATATGTTAACTCGAAATTAAACTCACTTCTGTTTGATACAGCAGGCCTAAATGAATTACAAGACTCAGTGTGGATTGTTTTAAGACCTACTGTCTGAGATTCTTACTTATTCGGCTGTGTATACCACCACCCTAACCCATCAACAGAGGATATAACCTTACTGTCAGACATTTTTACACTGGCCTCTACCCTGCCCTTTACAGGTAAGGTTATCGTCATGTGCAACTTCAACTTAGGAACTACAATGTATAAATATCCGGTTACAATACCCAGCAGACCCTTCCATAAGAAAAACTGGACGAGCTTTATGGCTTACTTCAGACGCCTTGATTGGAACAACTATTTCATGGAAGATGATGCTGGTAAGCTGACTGATATACTCTACTACAACACTCACAATACGCTTGACATAGTTGCACCTATAAGATATACTAAACCCAAAATTCCAAAATGCATGCTTATCACCACTACTGCACGAAGAAGCCTACGTAGACATGCATCTAAATTCTACAAGTTTAAAGATTTTTCCTCTCTTATAACTATGAAAAAAATATATATTAAGGCCGAGGCGGATCGTATACAGATGGAAATCACACTAGAAAAACAGGCTACTATACAAAATAACCCTACAAGACTTCTCAAGACCCTCCGGAACAAAATCAGTAGCACTAAGATAAAGGGTGGAAACCTGTTTATCTGTGGCAATAAAATATATGATGACCCTTGCCATATAGCTGATTTATTCAATGAGCACTTTACCACTACACGTACCGTTGAAAAGCACATAGATGGGAACGAACCTATTACGCCACTACCATGCGAAGTAAGGGAGATAACTTTCACTATAGAAAATATTACGAAGGCAATCACTACGCTAAGGCAGTCAAACGCCTTGGGCCCTGATGGTATACCAGCCAATGTACTCAAATATGGTAGTGCTGACTTCCACCTGGCACTTCTTAAACTATTTACAATATCACTCTCCATTGCATGCTACCCTACCGTATGGAAAACTACATGTGTCGTTCCTTAGTTTAAATCCGGACCTGTAGGAAATATAGAGAACTACCGACCTATCAACCTAACCTCTGTTGTATCAAGAGTAATGGAAAAAATAATCAAGGTGGAATTACTCCGTTATCTACTTAAGAACGAACTGCTCTCCCCCTCCCAACATGGATTCTTATAAACTAGGTCTTGTGACACATGCATGTTAGACTATCTAGATGACATAACTACGCATCGAGACAAAAGACTTCTTGTATCCGCTTTATTTCTCGACTTCAGTAAAGCTTTTGACAAAGTTCCGCATAAACAACTACTCATTAAGCTAAAGTCATATGGGGTCAAAGACCCACTTTACTCATGGTTTGCATCTTTCCTAGAAGGAAGACAGCAAACAGTGAAGTATAACAATAGCCTCTCATTACCTAAACCAATTACTAGCGGCGTAAGACAAGGAAGTGTACTGGGTCCTTTATTGTTCATCATTTACATAAATGACATAATTAACGTTATAAAACATGGTCGACCGTATTTATATGCGGATGATCTCAAGATAGTATATAGCTATACACCGGATGTTTTAGAAGACATGACTCTAATTCAAAAGGACCTTGATAGACTAACTGCCTGGAGCCAAAAATGGCAACTACCACTTAACCATAGTAAATGTGGAATTATGCACATAGGCAACCATAACCCCCAGTTCACGTTTTATCTAAATGGGTCTAAAGTCCAAATACTCCAATCAACAAGCGACTTGGGCATCAAATACTCAGGTAACTTGAAGTTCACAGAGCACGCCTCCTCTATAGTCTCGAAAACTAGAAAATTAACAGGCTTCCTTCTTAGAAACTTCTTCACAAGAGAGGCTAAACTTACTTTGTTTAAGATATGTGTGAGACCTACACTCGAATACTGCTCATTTATCTTTTCGAGCATGAATAGCATAGACAGGACACGTATAGAAAGCGTGCAAAGAAGTTTTACACGTCAAATTCTAGGAACTAACAGCAACATGAATTACATGGCTAGATGTAAAACACTCTCCTTAGAACCCTTGAGTCATCGCCGACTACGACATAACTTAATATTTTTCTATAAAATTATCACCGGAATATCATTCTCAGCCTTCTCTCCCCAATGGAACCAAACGCCTAGATACTATCTTCGAAACTACGATGCAACATTACATATCAATAAATACCAAGCACAACAACGCTGTAAGTTCTTTATCGTACTCTATAGCAAACTCTGGAATAAGCTACCACAAAATATTCGCACTACTGACTCTATCCTAAGGTTCAAACGACTGATAACCACATACCTAGGATCTATAGACTTATACAAATTCGTTGACGACTTACCACTTAACGTTGATTCAACCAGCAATGGCTTATTAATACTCTAAATCTACAAACACTACATAGTAACTAAAAAAAGCGATGAAAAAAATTCTGGTTTAATACTGATTGTTTTGCTCCCGCTAATTAAAAATTCGTTTATATTCTTTCTATTTCATATATTCCTCTATATCACTGTCGACGCGAGTTTGTGATCTGCTCTACTATGGAATTGGTCTTCTTTAAACAACTTACTCCAAACGATGATTAAGAGCGAAATTAACGCATCAATAACTCACCGTTCTAGGCCAACCTACATAAATTGGCTCTTTTAACCTAATATCAAATACTCAGACTTTTCCCGTTTCTGGATAGTCTCTATGATCCATTCTGCTTACCCACAGCCATTTTCTGCGATTACAGCACCACAGTCGAAGAACGCGCGAACGCATGCTGGAAGTGTTCTACAATACATAACACATCTCTAATTCCTTAGCACTGCGAATTCTGGACCTTGTTACAGTTGACTTTATAAATAATATTTAATGTCTTTATATAGCATGATCTTCATAAAAATGACTCTCTATATATTCCCTGTTGAAAACAAACTATATCATTCTGATCATGCCTGTAAACTGGTATGCTCTCATGTACAAAATGCTACCTGAGAATAAACTATTATTATTATTATTAACAAATTAACCACAAATCAAACAACATTGAATACGGGTTGTAGAGGCCACTGTTTTTCCTAATACTATTATGTTTGTACTACGTATTTCTTTATTGATGTTTGTATCAAAAAGCTAGATTGCATTGTGAGTGCCTTGTACAATTTGTGACGCTGGATTCTTTCGGTTCAAATATAAATCTATCGCAACTTCGTTCCAGACGTCATGATCATTCGCGTAGTTGGTGATTGTTGTACGTGTATAAGTCTTGTTATTGATGAAGGCGAAATTACTGACAAGATATATGGTGACTGGACCTAACGAGGTTAGTAATCCAGTAGTATAAGTTGATCAAAACTAGCTTAAGATTATATGTATTTTAAGAATTCAGTCAGCGTACGATTCAAATGTATCAAACTATTATTGTTTCATGTAAGCACAACATTAGTATGAATAAACAACATGAACAATTGATGATTCATATGTTTATGAAGCATTTAGCCTATATAATCCTTACAAAATGTTCTGCTTCTAAACGTGATTAACATTAATAGCAGTGGATAATCCAAAAGCCTATTCGAGAACGTGCGCTAGTTTCAATGTAATCATGGCTATCGACTAATGAGAACATTCTTCTTTTATACTTTTGAATGTCTATTTATGCAGCAAGTGATCTTGAGAATCCTTCATTATACTGAATAAAGGTGATGTAGATATAAAGTTGAACAGTAACTTAATCGAAATGTTCATTCATGATACTTGATTACGCACAACATACGTTGATAAACTCTGATTTATGAATACACAATAACAAAATATTGAAAATCAAAATAATAAATTTATTGATAAAAGTACAAAATGGGCAATAAAAAGCACATGATGTTCATTAATTGAAATAACACCAAACATTAGATACTGAAATAAGCAGTTAAAAATCAATCAAAATACTGAATTCAACAAAAAAATTGAAACTAAGAAATAAGACCGTGAAAAATATCAGAAGCAGTAATAAAACTTTCAAAAATATTTTAAAAATTATGGAACAAATAACCAAACAAAACAATATTTTACACATTGAAATTCACTTGAGAAAAAAAAAACAAACAGCAGCAAACAATTAGAAAAACAACAAAATAATTTTGTTTATATATTCAAACGAAATAAATGACATTCAGTATTCAACACTATGAATAAAATCATCATGTAAAATATCACGCTACTAATTAGGATAAAATTGTTGACGATGGTCAACACGTAGCAGTAGTATACAAAACACAGGTGACATTCAAGATGTCCGTTCACATGTTATCACTCGAGTGATAAGTGACTACATAAAGTCAACTAACTCACATATATACTGTAATTCATTATTTTACAGTTACCATCTCCATATAAATGTCTACACAATTCGCATTATCAATCGCATTATAAACAGAATACGAAATCGATATCACTTAACTTTCACTTCTCGAACACACCATACATTTTAATTGTGAGCGATCAATTATACACATAACTAAAACACAAAATCAACATCACATTCTCGTCAGCCGTTTACACCAACACAGCATAAAACAACTGCATTAGAAATTTACCACAGTCAATCAAACCACAATAAATGTGCTTATTTGAGTTAGTGATGAAAAGATGATCACTCACCCACTTCGTCTGACTCGTCGCCTTATGAAGATATCCCAACGTCAAATTTAATTTTACATTTTGAAATCACAAACACATGAACAGTAATTAAAATTTAATAAAACAATAATATGAATCAAAGTTATCAACAATTAAACAGATTTCAGTATATATCACTTAATAAATTTAAATGAAACAAATGACAATTAGTATTCAACACTACGCATTACATCAGCATGGAAAACACCACGCTACTAATTACGATGAAATTGTTGACAATGGTCAACACGAAGCATTATTGCATATGACGCAGGTGACGTTAAAGTAGTCCGTTCACATGACATAAATCGAGTGATAAATGTGCTACATAAACTGAACTAACTCATATACAAACAAATGAAACAAATGAAACGGTCCATCAAACCAACATAAATGTGCGTTAATAAACAAAGTGAAATACAGACAAGAACTCACCTTCCGTAGTTGGTAAAGCGAAGTGTTAAAACTTGACACCCATGATGTTATCTGCCAAATTCGCAAAAAAACACATACAAACACGCAAAAACTATTAAAGAATGATAAGATAAAAGCAATCGACATCGATAAAAATTACAATATAAATTCAATTATATATGTACACAAAACAAATGATATTCAGTAGTCAACACTACGCATTACATCATCATGCAAAATATCACGCTACTAATTAGCATGAAATTGTTGATGATGGTCAACACGAAGCAGTAATACACATGACACAGGTGACATTCAAGTAGTCGGTTCACATGACATCAATCGCGTAATAGGTGTCCCACATGAACTCAACTATTTCATATATATATATCATCAGTAATTAAACATTTCACAGTTGTCATCACCATATTAATGTCTTAACCATTTATAATATCAATCACATCATCAACGTGATACAACATCGTCATCACTTATCCTTTACTTTCAAAACACACCATTCATTTTATTTGTAGACGGTCACTTTTCCAATGAACAAAACCACAAAATCAACATCATATTCATGTCAATCGTTAACATCAACACTACATCTTGCAACTGCATTCAACATGTGACACACCAAATCAAATGAACATAAATGTATATTCATAGAGTCAGTGGAGAAAAAGTGATCACATACCCCTTTCTGCTGTTCAGACGCCTTTTGAAGATTTCATATCGCGATATTAAAAATTAAGTGTTGCAATCACAGACACAAATGAAGTAAAAGTGTTTGAATGAAAACAAAAAGAAATATAAATGTAATTAAAAATTAGAAATTTTCAATATGCACTTGTTTATAAATGAAAAATAAAATAATGGCATTCAGTAGTCAACATTACGCATAACATCATCATGTAAAATATCACGCTTCTTATAAGATTAAAATTATTAACGACGGTCATCACAAAGCAGAAATATACATGATACAGGTGACAGTCAGGAAGTTCGTTCACATGACATCACTCGAGTGACAGGTATTCCAAATGAACTCAAGTAACATATATATGTCCATCAGTGAATCAACATTTCACAGTTGGTATCTGCATATCAATGTATACACGATTTGCATTATCTATCGCATCATCAACGTGATACGACATCGTCATCACTTGTCCTTCACTTTTGAAAAACACCATTCATTTTATTTGTAATCGGTCAATTTTCCACATAAAAAATTCACACAATCAACATCACATTTTTGTCAGTCATTCACAAAAACAATAAATCCAACATCTGCAATCAACCAATGACAAAGTCGTTCTAACCAAAGTAGGAGCTCATTCATAATAGCAGTGACAAAAAATCACTCACCACATTTATTGCTGTCTCCGTCTAGTAAGGATTCATCATAGTAGTATGAAAATGTAAGTGGTGCATTAGGAAGACAAAGTGAAAATGAAATATATAGATGAATATATATAAATATATAAACTCAAGATGAACAGCAAACAAACTGTAGACAATATACAGTATAATATCGAATGTATAATCGAACAAAAAAATGACATTCAGTAGTCAACACTACGCATTACATCATCATGCAAAATATCACGCTACTAATTATGATGACATTGTTTACAATGGTCAACACGTAGTAGTAGTATACACAACACAGGTGACATTCAATTAGTAAGTTCATATGACATCAATCGCGTAATAGGTGTCCCATATGAACTCAATTATCTCACATATAGACATCAGAAATTCAACATTTTACATTTGTCAACGATATATCTATGTCTACAAAATTTGTATTATCAGTCGCATCATCAACGTGATACGACATCGTCATCCCTTGTCCTTCACTTTTGATAAACACCATTTATCTCATTTGTATGAAGTCAACTCTTCACAAAATCAAAACTTATAACCAACATCACATTTTCGTCATTCGTTCACACAAACACTACATACTACGACTGCATTATGCAGGTGTAACAGTAACTGAAACCACAATGAGTGTGCATTTCTACAAGCAGAATACAATAAACTTTCACACACCTGATATCGAAAATTCTGTGCTTCTTGCAGAAATTTTGACATGGGACGAGTCTGAAAAAAATTGTAGAGCGAAATAAAATACAAACAAGAAGATATCAAACAACAAATTAATAAATGAAATTGCATATAAGAATAATTTCAAAATATTTTCTTTCATATGTTCAAACGAAACAAATGACATTCAGAAGTCAACACTACGCAGAAAATCATCATGCAAAATATCACCCTACTAATTAGCATGTAACTGTTGACGACGGTCAACACAAAGCTCAAATGCAAATGATGCGCATGACGTTAAAGTTGTTTGTTCACATGATATCACTCGAGTGATAGGTGTCCCACATGTACTCAATTAACTCATATACATCCATCAGTGATTCAACATTTCACATTTGAAATCTGCAGATCAATGTCTACACTAATCACTTTATCAATATCATCACAAACATGATACGACATCGTCATCACTCGCCTGTTCCATCAAAACACACCATTCATCTAATTTGTATGCGTTCAAATATCCACACAATTTATAAACGCAATCGACATCACATCCCTGTCAGTCGTTCACATCAACACTACATTCAACAACGTATTGCCTAACATGCTGATGTTGATGAACCTGATGTATATGTTCAATCATAAATGCATTTATTGAATTTAATTATCTCACCCCATCCCCATTCTTCCATAAATTTACGATATTTTGAATATTGAGATTCATCTGTAAAAGATTCGTCATTATGAGCAATCACAGATAAATTTAAATAACAAAAACATATACAATAAAGATATACGAATATCAGACAATTTGAAATATTTTTGTCAATATATTCAAACTAAACAAATGATATTCAGTAGTCAACAACACGCATTACATCATCATGCAAAATATCACGCCACTAATTAGAATGAAATTGTTGACGATGGTCAACACGTAGCAGTAGTATACAAAACACAGGTGACATTTAAGAAGTCAGTGTACATGATATCACTCGCGTAATAGGTGTCCCACAAGAATTCAACTATCTCATATATATCCATCAGTAAATAAACATTTCACAGTTGCCTTCACCTTATTATTGTCTACAACATTTGTAATACTAATTGGATCATCAACGTGATACGACATCGTCATCCCTTGTCCTTCAATTTTGATAAACACCATTTATCTCATTTGTTTGAGGTCAACTCTTCACAAAATCAAAACTTATAATCAACATCACATTTTCGTCATTCGTTCACACAAACACTACATCCTTCGACTGCATTATGCTGGTGTTACAGTCACTGAAAACAAAATGAATGTGCATTCATACTGGCAGAAAACAATAAACTATTACACACCTGATCCTTAAAATTCATTGCTTCTCGCAGATTTTTCGATATGGTTTGAACCTGATTAAAATTTGTAAAACAAAATAAAAATAATACAAACAAGATGTTATCAAACAACAAATTAATAACCGAAATTGCATATAAGAATAATTTCAAATATTTTCTTTTATATGTTCAAACGAAACAAATGACATTCAGAAGTCAACACTACGCATTACATCATCATGCAAAATATCACCTTACTAATAAGCATGTAATTGTTGACGATGGTCAACACAAAGCTTAACTGCAAATGATGCGCATGACGTTAACGTTGTTTATTCACATGATATCACTCGAGTGATAGATGTCCCACATTAGCTTAACTAAGTCATATACATCTGCCACTAATTCAACACTTCACAGTTGCCATTAATAAAAATAATGTTTTCACAGTTTGCATCATCTGTCGCATTATCAACGTGATACAACTGCGTCATGACTTTACTAAACATTTTTGAGCACACCATTTATTTCATTTGTATGTAGTCAATTCTTCACAAAACTGGAACATACAATTATCATCACATTCTCATTATTCGTTCTCACCAACGCTGCATCCAACAACTGCATTCAACAAGTGACACTGTAAAAATGATGCAGTATGAATTTGGGTTTATCAGATAGTAACGAAAAGATAATAACTCACCGGATTTCGCTGATTTAACACCTTGAGAACATTTCACATCGAAGTTTATTATTTGAAATGTTGCATGGATAAACACAACTTAAGATATTTCACAAATTCAAACAATAAAAGTTACGACAGTAATCAACAAATAGAGAGTATTAAATAACTAACACTCAATTTATTCAAACGAAACAAATGACATTCAGAAGTCAACACTACGCATTACATCATCATGCAAAATATCACCCTACTAATTAGCATGAACTTGTTGACGATGGTCAACACAAAGCTTAACTGCAAATGATGCGCATGACGTTAAAGTTGTTTGTTCACATGATACCACTCGAGTGATAGGTGTCCCACATGAACTCAATTAAATCATATACATCCATCAGTGATTCAACATTTCACATTTGAAATCTGCAGATCAATGACTACACTCATTGCTCTATCAATATCATCACAAACATGATACGACATCGTCATCACTCGCCTGTTCCATCAAAACACACCATTCATCTAATTTGTATGCGTTCAAATATCCACACAATTTATAAACGCAATCGACATCACATCCTTGTCAGTCGTTCACACCAACACTACATCTAACACCGTATTGACATAAATGTTGATGTCGATCAACTTGATGTATATGTTCAATCATAATTGTATTTATTGAATTTAATTATCTCACCAAATGCAATTCTCTCAAAGCATTAATGATATTTTGTTTCTTGACATTCATCATTGAATAAGTTGTAATTATGAACAAACACAGATTAATTAAAAAAATAAAATAATTTAAAATGAAGGGTATAAAAATATCAGACAATTTTGAACTATTTGAGTAAATACATTCAAACTAAACAAATGATATTCAGTAGTCAACAGTACGCATTACATTATCATGCAAAATATCACGCTACCAATTAAGATGTAATTGTTGACAATGGTCAACACGTAGCAGTAATACACATGACACAGGTGACATTTAAGAAGTCAGTTTACATGATATCACTCGCGTAATAGGTGTCCCACAAGAATTCAACTATCTCATATATATCCATCAGTAATAAAACATTTCACAGTTGCCTTCACCTTATTATTGTCTACACCATTTGTAATACTAATTGCATCATCAACGTGATACGACATCGTCATCACTTGTCCTTCAATTTTGAAAAACACCATTCATTTTATTTGTAATCGATCAGTTTTCCACATAACGAATTCTCAAAATCAACATCACATTTTTGTCAGTCGTTCACACGAACACTACATCCTACAACTGCATATAACGAATGACACTGTCAAATCAACTAAAACGAATGTATATTCATAGAGGCAGTGTAGATAATACCATCAATCACCTTTACCATATTTTTTCGTGGCTTTCAAAGATTTTCCATTGTCAAATTGAATTTTTTGTTTTGCATTGATGAACAGAAAGAGAAATAGTCAAATAAGAAAAACATCATTAGTCAACAATGACTAACTTCTTGACAGATTTCACTATATTTTGTTAATATATTCAAGCGAAACAAATGACCTACAGTAGTCAATACTACGCAGAAAATCATCATGCAAAATATCACCTTACTTATTAGCCTGAAATTATTGATGATTATCAACACGAAGCTTCAATGCAAATGACGCGCTTTACGTCGGAGTCGTTTGTTCACATGATATCACTCGAGTGATAGATGTTCCACATGAACTAAACTAATTTTTTTACATCAATCTGTTATTCGACATTTCACAGTTGCTGTTACCATAATAATGTCTACACCAATTAATAAATCAATTGCTTAATCAACGTGATACGACATCGTCATCATTCGCCTGTTACTTCCCAAACACACCATTTATCTTTTTTGCTTGCTGTCAACTTTTTTCACACAATTAACATCATATAATTGTCAGTCGTTCACACGAACACTACATCCTACAACTGCCTATAACAAGGTACACAGTAAATCTAACCAACAAAAATGTGCTTATTAATTGTCATGGATGCAGTGTTTTTAACTCACTGTATTCAACTTTCCAATTGTAGAGTTTATTTTAATCATCAATGGAAGTAACTGTGTAAAAGTTAAATTTACAAACAAACAAACGAATAGTGAAAGATGTTTCGATAAAATCAAAAAAAATTTAAGGTAAAATTTAAGGGACTACTCAACTGATTTGAATTTATTTTCATTTATATATTCAAACGAAACAAATGACATTTAGTAGTCAACACTACGTATTACATCATCATGCAAAATATCACGCAACTAATTAGGATGAAACAGTTGACGATGGTCAACACGAAGCTGAAATACACATAACACATTCGACATTTAAGTAGTACGTTCATATGACATCATTTGAGTGATAGGTGTCTCACATGAACTCAATTATCATTTACATACATCAGTAATTAAATCTTTCACAGTTCCATTCACCATATTAATGTTTACACGGTTTGCATTATTAATCTCATCATCAATGATTAATGACATCGTAATAACTTGACTGTTACTTATCATTCTCACCATTCATCTCATTTGTATTCTTTCAATTTACCACTTAATCAATTCACACAATTTACATCACATTCTCGTCAATCGTTCACACCAAAACTACATTCACCATCAGCATTCATCATGTAAAATACTTGCTATAAACCTCCGTGAATATGAATTTATAAAAAGTGACAAATCTAATAAACCTAACCCTTTCAAATGGTTTTCTCGCATTTTGAATTTTCATTCCTAATTTCATCACCTGAATAATTTGTATTGTAAATTTAAACACACATTTAGAAAACAATAAATAATGAAATTGGTAATTAAAGCTGAATGAAATGAACTATAATACAGATTTCAGTGTGTTTTAGGAAAAATATAGTAACGAAACAAATGACATTCAGTAGTTAACACTACGCATAACATCATCATGCAAAATATCACGCTACTAATTATGATGACATTGTTGACGATGGTCAACAAGAAGCAAAAATATACATGACTCAGATGACATTCAAGTAGTCGGTTCACATGATATCACTCGCGTAATAGGTATCCAACATGAACTCAACTATCTTATATAAATCCACCAGTAATTCAACGTTAAACAGTTGTTATCTGAAGAACATTGTCTACGCCGTTTTATTATCAATCGCATAATTACTTTGATACGACATTGTCATTTTTCAACTGTCACTTTTGAAAAACACCATTCATCTTATTTGTAATCGGTCAAACTTCCACATAACGAAAACTCAAAATCAACATCACATTCTCGCCAGTAGTCCACGCAAACACTACATTTAACAACTGCATTCAACAAATGACACAGTCGAATATTCTAAAATGAATATGATTACATAATTAAAGGTTGTTTATAAGAAAGTCACTCACCAGTTTCCTACTCTTCTTCAACTCTTCCGGAACATTATGACTTCTAAATACCTGCGAAAGAGATATTCAATCACATACGCAATCATTCTAAGATAAAGTGTCAACAAAATCGTAGTTTGTAAAAAAAAATCGTCAATAATTAGATGGATTTCAAAATATTTGCGTTTATATATTTAAACAAAACAAATGACATTCAGTAGTCAATACTACGCATTACATCATCATGCAAAATATCACCCTACTAATTCGGATGACATTGATGACGATGGTCAACACGAAGCAACAATACACATAACACATTTGACATTCAAGTAGTCAGTTCACATGACATTAGTGGCGTAACAGTTGTTCCATATGAACTCAACTATCTTATATATATCCATCAGTAATTAAACATTTCACAGTTGCAGTCTGCATATTAATGTCTACACCATTCGCATTATCAATTGCATCAACAACGTAATACCACATCATTATCATTTGACTGTCATTTCTCAAACACACTATTCAACTTTTTTGTTTGTGGTCTACTTTCCTTATAACCAATACACTCAATGAACATCACATTTTTGTCACTCGTTCAAACCAACACTCCTTCCAACAACTGCATTCATCAAGTGACACGTTCAAAGAAATCAAAAGTATTTTTTATTCACCGATCCAGCGTTGATAGATTGTTCACAAACTACCGGCAAATAACTCAGGTTATCTTCAAAATTTTTCAATTGTTTATTAATCTATGAATGTGTACATTACAAAACATAGAAGAAAACTAAACAGATTGAATAATTTTTCATCAAAATTTGGTTTTTTTAATGAATTCATATTATTTATTTTTTATATATTTATTGAAACAAATGACATTCAGTAGTCAACACTACGCAGAACATCAGCATACAAAATATCACCCTACTAATTAGAATGTCATTATTGACGATGGTCAACACGAAGCAGTAATACACATGATACAGGTGACATTCAAGAAGTCCGTTCACATGACATCACTCGAGTGACAGGTGTTCCAAATTAACTCAAGTAACTCATATATGTCCATCAGTAATTCAACATTTCACAGTTGCTATCTGAAGATCATTGTATATTATTTGCATTATCAATCGCATCTCTACTTTGATACGACATCGTCATCACTTAACTGTCACTTCTTAAATACACCAATTTTATTATTTGAATGCGGTTAACTCTTTACATAATCAAAACACACAATCAACACTGCATTCTTGTAAGTCGTTCACACTAACACCTTATTCTTCAAGTGCATTCAATAAGTAAATCAAAAAAATATGATTATAAATAAATAGAAGCATCAAATAAAATATAATTTATAACCTCTTTTAACATATTTTGGGAATTCTGAATATTTCTTGTGAAGTCTGTCGCCTTTAAATGTGTTGTAATCATTTACGAATACAGTGAAAGTTTTATTTAAAAAAAAAAACAGAACGTTAACATTATTCGACTATCAGAAAAATTAAAATATTTTCGTTTATATAATCAAACGAAACAAATGAACTCCAGTAGTCAACACTACGCATTACATCATCATGCAAAATATCAAGCTACTAATTGGGAAATATCGTTGAAGATGGTCAACACGAAGCAGTAATACACATGACACAGGTGACATTCTAGAAGTCGGCTCACATGATATCATTCGAGTGATAGGTGTTCCACATGAACTCAACTAACTCATATATATAAATGAGTGATTCAACGTTTAACAGTTGCCGTCTGCATATTATTGTTTACACATTTCGCATCATCAGTCGCATTATCAACGTAATACGACATCGTCATCACTTAACTGTCATTTCTCAAACACACCATACATCTCATTTGTATGAGGTCAATTCTCCTCTGAACTAAAACACACAATTATTATCACATTTGCGTCAGTCGTTCACAGGAAACGCTTCATCTTACAAATGCCTTCACCAAGTGACACATTCATTAAAACCAACATGAATATTTAGGTTAATTTAAGTAGAGTATAATCAACAATAACTCACCCTATTAAGCCCTTTGACCAAACTATCACAAGTTTTAAACATTTCTTGCAACGTTGTTTGTACTATAAGAACATTTTAAAGAATTAATTTCAAATAATAATGAAAAGCATTCTACTTCAAATGTAATCGAGGGTTAGAACGGTTTCAATATATGTTCGTTTATAAATTCAAACGAAACAAATGACATTCAGTAGTCAATACTACGCATTACATCATCATGCAAAATATCACCCTACTAATTAGCATGAAATTGTTGAGGATTATCAACACGAAGCTTTAATGCAAATGACGCGCTTGATGTTAGAGTTGTTTGTTTACATGATATCACTCGAGTGATAGGTGTTCCACATGAACTCAATTAACTCATTTACATCCTTTAGTAATTCAACATTTCACACTTGGCATTTGAAGATCATTGTCTATACCATTTGCATTATCAATCGCATTATTACATTGATACGACATTCTCATCACTCGACTATCACTTCTCAAACACACCATTCATTTCATTTGTATGCAGTCAAGGCTACACGAAACCATGACACACAAACAAAATCACATAATTGTCAGCCATTCACACCTTCTCCTAATCCTACAAATGCCTTCAGCATGTGTCACTATTAATAAATGTAACATGAATGTGACTTTCAGATTAAGTGGAAAAATTATGAGCACTGAAAAAAATAAAATAATTCATCTATTAGAGAGGGATTTCAATCTTAATTTTTAAATATAGGTGATGCATTCAGTAACAAAGTTAGTAAAATAGTATAAATAAAATAATAATTAAAAAAAACAGGTAACAACAATTCAACAATTATTATATATTTTACTTTATATATTCAAACGAAACAAATAAACTTCAGCAGTCAGTACAACGCATTACATCATCACCAAAAATATCACGCTATATATTGGCATGAAATTATAGAAAATAGTCAACACGAAGCAGTAAAGAAAAAGTCAACATTCAAGAAGTCGGTTCAAATGACATCACTCAAGTAATCGGTGTCCTACATGAAATCAACTATCTCATATATATCCATTAGCAATTAAACAATTCACAGTTGCCTTCATCATATTATTGTCTACACCATTTATAATATCATTCGAATCATCAGCGAAATACGAATTCGTCATCACTTGTCCTTCACTTTTGAAAACACCATTCATTTTATTTGTAATCGGTCAATTTTCCACATTACAAAAACACACAAAATCAACATCACATCTTTGTCAGTCGTTCATACGAACACTACATCCTAGAACTGCATTCAACGAATGACACAGTCAAATCAATCAAAATGAATGTATATTTTTAATAGAGGCAGTGTAGATAAAACGATCACACACCTTTAGTAGATTTTCCCGCGGCTTTTAAATAGTTCCCGTTGTCATATTCAATATTTCGTTTGCATTGATGAACACAAAGAAAGATAGTCAGATAAGAAAAACATCATAAGTTACACGGTGACTGACTTCTTGACAGATTTCACTATACTCTTTTTAATATATTCAAACGAAACAAATGAACTCCAGTAGTCAACACTACGCATTACATCATCATGCAAAATATCACGCTACTAATTATGATGACATTGTTGACGATGGTCAACACCTAGCAGTAGTAAACAAAACACAGGTGACATTCAAGTAGTCAATTTACATGATATCACTCGCGTAATAGGTGTCTCACATGAACTCAAATATCTATTATATGTCCATCACTAATTAAACCTTTCAAAGTTGTCTTCACCTTATTATTGTCTGCACCATTTTTTATATCAATCGTATCATCAACGTGATACGACTTCGTCATCACTTGTCCTTCACTTTTGAAAACACCATTCACTTTATTTGTAGTCGGTCAAATTTCCATATTACAAAAACACACAAAATCAACATCACATCTTTGTCAGTCGTTCATACGAACACTACATCCTAGAACTGCATTCAACGAATGACACAGTCAAATCAATCAAAATGAATGTATATTTTTAATAGAGGCAGTGTAGATAAAACACTTACTCACCTTTACCAGATGTTCCCGCAGCTTTCGAAGATTTCTCATTTCCAAGTTGAATTTTTCGTTCTGCATTCATGGAGACAAAGAGAGATAGTCAAATAAGAAAAACATCATGAGTTACACGGTGACTGACTTCTTGACAGATTTCACTATACTCTTTTTAATATATTCAAACGAAACAAATGAACTCCAGTAGCCAACACTACGCATTACATCATCATGCAAAATATCACGCTACTAATTATGATGACATTGTTGACGATGGTCAACACCTAGCAGTAGTAAACAAAACACAGGTGACATTCAAGTAGTCAATTTACATGATATCACTCGCGTAATAGGTATCTCACATGAACTCAAATATCTATTATATGTCCATCACTAATTAAACCTTTCAAAGTTGTCTTCACCTTATTATTGTCTGCACCATTTTTTATATCAATCGTATCATCAACGTGATACGACTTCGTCATCACTTGTCCTTCACTTTTGAAAACACCATTCACTTTATTTGTAGTCGGTCAAATTTCCATATTACAAAAACACACAAAATCAACATCACATCTTTGTCAGTCGTTCATACGAACACTACATCCTAGAACTGCATTCAACGAATGACACAGTCAAATCAATCAAAATGAATGTATATTTTTAATAGAGGCAGTGTAGATAAAACGATCACACACCTTTAGTAGATTTCCCCGTGGCTTTTAAATAGTTCCCGTTGTCATATTTAATATTTCGTTTGCATTGATGAACACAAAGAAAGATAGTCAGATAAGAAAAACATCATAAGTTACACGGTGACTGACTTCTTGACAGATTTCACTATACTCTTTTTAATATATTCAAACGAAACAAATGAACTCCAGTAGCCAACACTACGCATTACATCATCATGCAAAATATCACGCTACTAATTATGATGACATTGTTGACGATGGTCAACACCTAGCAGTAGTAAACAAAACACAGGTGACATTCAAGTAGTCAATTTACATGACATCAATCGCTTTATAGGTGTCTCACATGAACTCAAATATCTATTATATGTCCATCACTAATTAAACCTTTCAAAGTTGTCTTCACCTTATTATTGTCTGCACCATTTTTTATATCAATCGCATCATCAACGTGATACGACTTCGTCATCACTTGTCCTTCACTTTTGAAAACACCATTCATTTTATTTGTACTCGGTCAATTTTCCACATTACAAAAACACACAAAATCAACATCACATCTTTGTCAGTCGTTCATACGAACACTACATCCTAGAACTGCATTCAACGAATGACACAGTCAAATCAATCAAAATGAATGTATATTTTTAATAGAGGCAGTGTAGATAAAACGATCACACACCTTTAGTAGATTTTCCCGCGGCTTTTAAATAGTTCCCGTTGTCATATTTAATATTTCGTTTGCATTGATGAACACAAAGAAAGATAGTCAGATAAGAAAAACATCATAAGTTACACGGTGACTGACTTCTTGACAGATTTCACTATACTCTTTTTAATATATTCAAACGAAACAAATGAACTCCAGTAGTCAACACTACGCATTACATCATCATGCAAAATATCACGCTACTAATTATGATGACATTGTTGACGATGGTCAACACCTAGCAGTAGTAAACAAAACACAGGTGACATTCAAGTAGTCAATTTACATGATATCACTCGCGTAATAGGTGTCTCACATGAACTCAAATATCTATTATATGTCCATCACTAATTAAACCTTTCAAAGTTGTCTTCACCTTATTATTGTCTGCACCATTTTTTATATCAATCGTATCATCAACGTGATACGACTTCGTCATCACTTGTCCTTCACTTTTGAAAACACCATTCACTTTATTTGTAGTCGGTCAAATTTCCATATTACAAAAACACACAAAATCAACATCACATCTTTGTCAGTCGTTCATACGAACACTACATCCTAGAACTGCATTCAACGAATGACACAGTCAAATCAATCAAAATGAATGTATATTTTTAATAGAGGCAGTGTAGATAAAACGATCACACACCTTTAGTAGATTTCCCCGTGGCTTTTAAATAGTTCCCGTTGTCATATTTAATATTTCGTTTGCATTGATGAACACAAAGAAAGATAGTCAGATAAGAAAAACATCATAAGTTACACGGTGACTGACTTCTTGACAGATTTCACTATACTCTTTTTAATATATTCAAACGAAACAAATGAACTCCAGTAGTCAACACTACGCATTACATCATCATGCAAAATATCACGCTACTAATTATGATGACATTGTTGACGATGGTCAACACCTAGCAGTAGTAAACAAAACACAGGTGACATTCAAGTAGTCAATTTACATGACATCAATCGCTTTATAGGTGTCTCACATGAACTCAAATATCTATTATATGTCCATCACTAATTAAACCTTTCAAAGTTGTCTTCACCTTATTATTGTCTGCACCATTTTTTATATCAATCGCATCATCAACGTGATACGACTTCGTCATCACTTGTCCTTCACTTTTGAAAACACCATTCATTTTATTTGTAATCGGTCAATTTTCCACATTACAAAAACACACAAAATCAACATCACATCTTTGTCAGTCGTTCATACGAACACTACATCCTAGAACTGCATTCAACGAATGACACAGTCAAATCAATCAAAATGAATGTATATTTTTAATAGAGGCAGTGTAGATAAAACGATCACACACCTTTAGTAGATTTCCCCGTGGCTTTTAAATAGTTCCCGTTGTCATATTTAATATTTCGTTTGCATTGATGAACACAAAGAAAGATAGTCAGATAAGAAAAACATCATAAGTTACACGGTGACTGACTTCTTGACAGATTTCACTATACTCTTTTTAATATATTCAAACGAAACAAATGAACTCCAGTAGCCAACACTACGCATTACATCATCATGCAAAATATCACGCTACTAATTATGATGACATTGTTGACGATGGTCAACACCTAGCAGTAGTAAACAAAACACAGGTGACATTCAAGTAGTCAATTTACATGATATCACTCGCGTAATAGGTGTCTCACATGAACTCAAATATCTATTATATGTCCATCACTAATTAAACCTTTCAAAGTTGTCTTCACCTTATTATTGTCTGCACCATTTTTTATATCAATCGTATCATCAACGTGATACGACTTCGTCATCACTTGTCCTTCACTTTTGAAAACACCATTCACTTTATTTGTAGTCGGTCAAATTTCCATATTACAAAAACACACAAAATCAACATCACATCTTTGTCAGTCGTTCATACGAACACTACATCCTAGAACTGCATTCAACGAATGACACAGTCAAATCAATCAAAATGAATGTATATTTTTAATAGAGGCAGTGTAGATAAAACGATCACACACCTTTAGTAGATTTCCCCGTGGCTTTTAAATAGTTCCCGTTGTCATATTTAATATTTCGTTTGCATTGATGAACACAAAGAAAGATAGTCAGATAAGAAAAACATCATAAGTTACACGGTGACTGACTTCTTGACAGATTTCACTATACTCTTTTTAATATATTCAAACGAAACAAATGAACTCCAGTAGTCAACACTACGCATTACATCATCATGCAAAATATCACGCTACTAATTATGATGACATTGTTGACGATGGTCAACACCTAGCAGTAGTAAACAAAACACAGGTGACATTCAAGTAGTCAATTTACATGACATCAATCGCTTTATAGGTGTCTCACATGAACTCAAATATCTATTATATGTCCATCACTAATTAAACCTTTCAAAGTTGTCTTCACCTTATTATTGTCTGCACCATTTTTTATATCAATCGCATCATCAACGTGATACGACTTCGTCATCACTTGTCCTTCACTTTTGAAAACACCATTCATTTTATTTGTACTCGGTCAATTTTCCACATTACAAAAACACACAAAATCAACATCACATCTTTGTCAGTCGTTCATACGAACACTACATCCTAGAACTGCATTCAACGAATGACACAGTCAAATCAATCAAAATGAATGTATATTTTTAATAGAGGCAGTGTAGATAAAACACTTACTCACCTTCACCAGATGTTCCCGCAGCTTTCGAAGATTTCTCATTTCCAAGTTGAATTTTTCGTTCTGCATTCATGGAGACAAAGAGAGATAGTCAAATAAGAAAAACATCATAAGTTACACGGTGACTGACTTCTTGACAGATTTCACTATACTCTTTTTAATATATTCAAACGAAACAAATGAACTCCAGTAGTCAACACTACGCATTACATCATCATGCAAAATATCACGCTACTAATTATGATGACATTGTTGACGATGGTCAACACCTAGCAGTAGTAAACAAAACACAGGTGACATTCAAGTATTCGGTTCACATGACATCAATCGCTTTATGGGTGTCTCACATGAACTTAATTATCTATTATATGTCCATCACTAATTAAACCTTTCAAAGTTGTCTTCACCTTATTATTGCCTGCACCATTTTTTATATCAATCGTTCTTACGAACACTACATCCTAGAACTGCATTCAACGAATGACACAGTCAAATCAATCAAAATGAATGTATATTTTTAATAGAGGCAGTGTAGATAAAACGATCACACACCATTTGAAGATTTTACTGCGGCTTTTAATGATTTCTCATTGTCAAATTCAGTTCTTTTTTCTGCATTGATGAACACAAAGTGAGATAATTAATATATATTCGATCAAAGTAAATGACATTCAGTTGTCAACACTACACATTACATCATTATGCAAAATATCACGCTACTAATTAGGATGACATTGTTCAAGGTGTTCAACACGAAGGCTGAATACGCATAACTCAGATGTTATTTAAGCAGTCCTTTCACATTTTATTTCTTGAGTGATAGTTTTCTCACATTTTGTCAATTAACTCATTTACATCTCTCAGTTGTTTTTTATTTCTAGCCAACATTTTCTTGGTATTTTTGCTTTTCCTTACACTTTTTTCCTGTTACTTTCTTATCCGTAACAAATTTTTTGTTCTTTTTTTGGCATTCAATTCTTTTCTTGTATTTGCGTTTTCATTTTCTCTTTTTTCTTCTTTCTTTCTCATTTTAATTTTAGATTCGGTTTTTATTTTCTTGTTTTTCACTGTGTTTTTGTTTTTTGCTTTTTTATATTTTTGTGCATTTTTTTATTTGCAATTTCTTTTTCTTAATATTTTTTTATTTAGTTTTGCTTTACATATTTTTTTTACTTACAGGATTGTTTTTTAATTTTTTATTGTGCTTGGTTTGGGTTTATCTTTTGTCTTAATTTTTTTTCTCTTTTTCTTTCCTTATTTTCTGCGTTTTTCGTTTTCGTTAGCTGGTTTTATCATCATGTCAGTGTTACCGTTCACACTAGAATTCAATCTTGTTTCGTTCAGTGATACAACCAGCACGTACTTCTCTTGGTTACTGCCTCTATACAGCTGTACCTGATCATGCGCTATGTATTTGCAATCAAAATATACCTAATATTACCGTTGATTTGTCATAGCATGAATTTGATCAAACGCCGACTAGAATCCTTCAAGTGTTGCTGCCGCTTCCATGCTCCGGTTAAGAAGTAGGGATAGGCATGCGGTAAGTGACTTCATCCCGTAAAAAGTAATTTTCTAATATAAGGAAGCTTACAAAATAAAAACGTTTTTAATAATTGTTACTCTGCCCTGAGATTAAAAAGTTCTTCGTTTCGAAGTGTTATGATGCCTCACGGTGACAACCGAATTTCTTCGAAAGCCACGAGGCTGATGCCCCTTTTTATAATCAAAGCAATCATTAGCATAACTTCCTGGAAAGTTCACATGATGTGGAATGCAGGAAGAAGCATGCGAATAGCTGAAGAAATGAAAAGATACAACCTGAAGATACTTGGAATAAGCAAGACCCATTGGTTGAAAGCTGGACATCAACGATTGTCCTCAGGTAAAGTGCCTTTATACTGCGACCACAAAGAAGGAGATACCTCACATGCACACACACAGAGTAGCACTAATTTTGTCCTAAGAAGGATGGAAGGCCCTTTTCGGATGGGATCTTCATGGATCTAGGATCATCAAATCATCCTTCAAGACGAAGAAGGAAGGGACTGCAACAAATGTCTTCCAGTACTGTGCACCCACCAACGACAGTCACGAAGACGACAAATACCAGTCCTATGCAAAGCAATTTATCATAGTCGTTCCTGATTACCCAACCCCCTTTGAAAACCTCAACATAATTCATATGCTTTATTATTGACATTGTCATGTTTTGTTCTG